>JARHVA010006369.1:732500-933314 GCA_037957365.1 Torreya grandis | reverse complement strand
AGAAGATCAAAGAAGTAATAGAGGAGATGTGGGAATCTCCTGAGATTATGTTCTAGGACTTTTTGTGTGGGGTGTCTCTTCTAGGATTCAAGGAGACACTTTTAAGAAAAAAATTGAAGCATGGTGGATGTTGTTGGGTCTTGGATATGTTGCATGACAAGAAGGTGAGTTGATAGATTAATTTATATACAGTTGAAGGTGAGATAAGTGTAAGCTATAGGAAACAAATACAAGAATAGGTTTAATAAATTGGATGCTATAGTAAGGGGGGAGTTACTGTATATTTTAGTTGGTTTAGTTTATAGGTCTTAGTTTTAGGTTGGCATGTGTGGTATAGGTTTTCAGAATTGGTGATAGTTTTAGGTTTCCATCAAAGAAAAAGGGGGAAATTGTTGAAAATAATATCATTGATGTCAAATTAGCATTTAATGTCTAAAGTTGTTTTTATTATTTATATCTTGGATAAAAGTGTGTTAATATTAATTAAATATTAACAAATATATTTTTGGTTACATAAAGACAAAAGAGGAAAAGGATGCATTTCTCCATGAAGTGTCACCTTGAGGAATTTGAAGAGTCATCACTAAAGACAAATGAGGAAAAGGATGCATTTCTCCATGAAGGGTCACCTTGAGGAATTTGAAGAGTCACTAGGTAAAGACAAAGAAAGAATTCAAAGGGTCATGAAAGGGTGAAAGCCAGAGGTCATTTAGAAAGCTATAAAAGGAGGCTTAAGAAGCCATATTATATTATAGAAATGAATGATTTTATGTAGCTAAGAAGAGCAGAAGAAAGAAAATAAAAGAGAATAGATATAGTAGTATGCTATCATTTTTTTAGAAAGTAATATTGAGAGATAGTTGGTGTTTTATACACAAGAGGGGGTTGGTGCTCCTATGGGTGGGTGGTCATAAATCATTGTTATGTTGGTGCTCAGTAAAAGGGTTGGTGTTCCTACAAGTTGGTGCTTGCAAAATTTGTAACTTGAGTTGGTGATAATTTATATACTTAAGATTGTTCTCTATGGTTTTTCCCACTTTGGTTTTCCTCATAAAATATAGTGTTTCTCTCTCTTATGTGGTGCATGTTATTACTTTAAGTTTTATTTCATATCTTTAATGTATGATTAAGTGGTTAAAGAAAAAGGAATTTGATTAAGTAAAAGATATATCCCATGCTTAACATGTTGTATACTACCTAAGTTGTACTTTGGTTACATATAAACATAAATATGCACCTATTGAAAAAGCTTGTCTAGCCATGGTCTTCAACAGCTCAAAAACTACACCATTACATATTGAATAATAAAACCATGGTCATTTCAAAAGTAGATCCGCTCAAGTATCTACTATCTAAAATAGCTTTACAAGTTATAATGGCTAAATGGATCATGCTTCTCAATGAGTTTGACGTAGAGTATGTCAATTAGAAGGTAATCAAGGGACAAGTTCTTGTAGATCAACTTGTTGAAGCACCTCTCATAGACACACAACCACTAAAATTTCAATTTCCTAATAAATCCATAATGACCATCATTAACACACCCCTTGAAGAGCAACTTTGGAAGCTATATTTTGATGGTTCATTTACTACATATGGATCAAGGGTAGGCATATTGTTTATTACACCATAGGGGGATCTAATCCTTAAATCATTTAAAATCAGCTTTCCTTGTACAAACAACATGGACAAGTATGAAGCACTTGTTATAGGACTTTGACAAGGAGTGCATTGGAATATATCTCATCTCCAAGTTTATGGTGATTCTCAGTTAATCATCAATTAGGTCACTGATTATTTTTAGACCAAATATGACATGTTGGTTCCATATAAAGCCATGGTCAACACTCTTAAGAAACAAATTTCCAACATTCAATTTAAGTATATACCAGGGGCTAGTAATAGAACTACGGATGCCATGACTACTATTAGCTCTCTGATTTGACAAACAAATAAAGCTAGAGAGTATCAATTCCTCATCAAGAATTTGTCAGCCCCAGCTCATGAACCTTCAACTATTGCAATTATTTATGATATTGTTGGTCCTAATTTGATTTGGTACTCTTACCTTTACAACTACCTTCATGACCAAGTTCTACCACCTAACCTATCTCAAAAATCAACCAAAGCCTTCATTCATAATTCCACTCATTATACTCTACTTAGATCCACCCTTTACCATCATAGTTTTGATGGAACGTCTGCTTCATTGTTTAACTTCAATAGAGTCTACATTAGAGTTAAGAGAAAGTCACGAAGGGGTATGTGGAGCACATTCTAGTAGGGCAGTCCTATCTAAAAATCTCTTACATATTGGTTATTATTGGCCCATAATGGACACTGATGCTAATGCATATGTAAAGAAGTGTGATAAATGTCAACGGCATGTTAATCTAATTCATGCCCCAGCCAAAACTCTAAAATTGATGTTGACACCATGGCCATTTTGTACATGGGGACTTGGCCTCATTAGGAAGATCAACCCCACTTCATCTTATGACCATAAACATATACTTACTACCACTAAGTATTTCACTAAGTAGGTTGAAGATATACCCCTCACTTACATGAATGGAAAACAAATTTCCAAATTCATCTTCAACCATCTCAATTTCTGTTATGGTATCCCATCTGAAATTATATCTAATATTAGAGGATCATTCAAGAACAAGGATGTAGACCAAATATGTACTGAATATAACATCACATAATATTTTTCTATAGTATATTACCCTCAAAGTAAGGCTAGGCTGAAGCATCAAATAAAACCATTGTCAATATTCTCAAAAATATTGTCAATGATGTCAGTCATAATTGGCACCTACAGATATTCTCTACCCTTTAGGCATACCATACCAATCATTTTACCCCCATAGGAGCCACTCTATACTCACTTATTTATGGTATGGAACCCATCCTTCCCATTGAAGTTAGATTGCCTTCATTGTGCATCTCTTTCAAGCATGTCCTATATGATCATGATTATCAAGTAGCTCATCTATAATAACTAGACCTACTTGATGAGAAATGCATAGCTATGCTCAACAATATTCAAGCATATCAGAACTAACTCAAAGGCCACTATAATCAACATGTTAAGTATAGAACATTTGAAATTGGTGATCTTTTTCTTAAAGAAAACCAAAAGAATACCATGGTTGAGAAGAAGCATAAAGTAAATTTAAACCAAACTAGTTAAGGTCTTTCATCATTACTAAAAATTATGGATAAGGAGCATATAGGCTTACCACACCAGACAGAGATGAACTTCTTGAGTAGATGAATATTATTTATCTCAAGTGGTACTATGCTTGAGTGCTAAGGTGTATTGTCTATAAGGACCATTTCAGTTATGCCATTTTATCACTATTCTTTTTATACAAATATCATTCTTATCCATCCTCTTAGCCATATACACTTTACACTTTTGACCTATCGACCTAGTGTGTTCTAAATCCTAGCCCCTTTAACCTTGCTTTTTGTTAATTGTTATGTATTTTTAGCATTGAGGAATCTAATCAGTTTCATTAGTCGGTTCAATTAATTCAAATAAAGATCAAATTTTGGAGTAGTGTGATAGAATTTTTGGCAGTTTCATCCTTCATTTATTATTTCTTTCTTACCATTGATCTTGATACTAATTATAACCACCTTTGGGAAAATTAGTACCATTGATCTATGTTGTTGTGTCTTAGTTATAACTACCTATGGGAAAACAAGGGGCAACATTAAGCCTTGATGTACCAACTTTCCACTTCTTATGTCATACTTTACCTTTTTACCAACTATGCCTATTTTGTTTGAATTGACTGCTACACTAGTCAAATTCCTTTATTTTAGGGTAGAACTATAGTGACTTTAGGTCCTACTCTTGGACTATGTAGGCAAAACTCGATACTTATTAAGGCTAGATTAGTCACCCCCTTGCCATGCTCTCACCATTTTGTGAGCAACCTTAAATGCTCTCATCATTTTTTGAGCTTGAACCGTTTAGTGTCTCATCATTCTCGATTTAGTTAAGATACTCCAAAATAATTCCAAAAACATTTAAATTTTTGTTAGAAAAGAACAAAAACATTGACCACTTCTTTGCCTTAAGGATTCTAGGAACCCTTACTAAGTTCCAAAAAAATCACTTATCACTTAGTTTCCCCATCCTTTTTGGAATTTGCTCTCATGAACTTTCCATTTTTAAAGACCATTCCTCTTATTCTATCACATCCATTCTATTTGTTTTCCTTAGTTATCACATTCTTCCCATTCCCTAGGAGAACTACATTTGGCCTAAAGTTTTTTATTGGATATTACATCCATAGAACTATGTAGGCAATGTCCACTTGCCTAGTGCATATGGAGATAGCTCAACCACCCCCTTCCTTTTCTTTTATTTCCCCATTTTATTTATTTTCTAAGTTGTCACCTATTTTATAGGGGAAATGTTTGTATGGTTTCTATTCTATTGTTTGTTTGTTTGTCTTTGCTTATTTTGTTTGTTTGTCTACCCATTTGTTTGCTTTCAACACTATTGCCTTGATTCAATTTATATGTGTTCATTGGGTGATCCTTTACCCGCACTAACACTTGAATCCATCCATATTCCTATGTTTACATTGTCATCATGGTTTATATCATTGTTGTATTGTTTTCTATTGAGTATTGGATTATGAGAGTCAGTCCTCGTGCATATTTTGGCCATGTCCTCATGATGTTATACTATGATGCCTACCGACACATGCTACAACAAACCTCAGCTTTAAGAATTCTATTCAACAATGGTGGCATCTCTTTGACATCAACATCCTGATTCCATCCTAATCATATCCCAAATAGAGTAATTAAACATGAAATAATTCTAACCCTTATTAGGTTGTGTGAGAATCTCCATACTAGTAGGTTTTTCTAATTCATCATTACCCTCTGTGTTAACTTATCATCATCCTCAACCAATTTTATCATGTTTTCCATAATAGAGGTCCAATGATTATAACCACCTATGGGCAAATCATTGCACACCGTCCCACCTACATTTCTTAATGATTATAACCACATTTGGGAAAATCATTGTGTTGTCACTACTTTATGTTTTCTACCCATAAAGGGGCATTTTATTATCTTGTTTGTTTATCCTAAAAGGGTCAGCTCCATCTTCTCAATGATTATAACCGCCTTTAGGTAAATCATTGTGTTATGATACCACATTGCCACTATCAGGGTATAATGTTTATAAACACCTTTAGGTAAACCATTGTACACCATCCCACTTGCATTCTTAATGACTTTGACTATTTTTTCAATATCATTGTGTTTTCACCCCATCATCTTTCCTTTCTTTGGTCCCCTCATTTCACTTCTTATCGAGAGACCATTTGCTAACATACTTGTGCCAACCATTCCCTTGAGGGGGCATCATAAAGTTAGTTTATCATCATTGTAGTTATAGGCATAGAGGACCTTTTCATTCTTTGAGAATATTTTACTATGCTTATAGCTTACAATGCCTTCCCAAATAGAGGCAAATTTTAGACACCTAAATCTGGCCACCAATGACCTCCAATCATGCTTTTGGCCAATCTCCACACAAAATGCATAATTTGGCCTAAAAAAACCAAAACATGTTAAATGAGTTAAAATTGACATATTCAAGTGCTGATTTTGGCTAAGGTATCATTAAATGGGAAAATGCAATTTATGGGCTAGCTAACTTTGATATGATCATTCTGAGTCAAAATGCCAATTTTTCACCTAGGTGCTCTGAATTGCTCTTTTCTATCAAATATTTTACACAAGATGCATGCCTTTGTTATTTGTTGTCCATAACATCCTAAATGGGATAACAGATCCAATGCATCTAACATCGCCTCCTAATTTCAATCCAGTCAAATTTTGGACCAATAACAAGGCATTCTGAACAATTTAAGTAATTTGTGCACAAAGTGCTTAAACATGCTTAAGAGACAATTAACCCAAATTAGAGCCTAATTAATAATTCCATGGAAACTTGTTGAATAATTTGTTTTGGAAATGAATATTGAATATCTACATCATCAGGTGACCTCATTTCTTGGGAAGACATCCCTAGGCCATAAATGCCACAAATATCAAGATTCATGCCCTCCATGCCTCATCAATGCCTTCCATGATGCCCTCCATGCCTCTTAATTTCCAATTATTCCAATGTCATGATGAGGATAATTAAAAATTTAATTCTAAAAATTGAATTAATCCTCTATGACACATCTCAATCTCAGAATGGATGGTTCAAGTTAATTTTAGACATTCTCAAAAATCTATAAATAAGAGGCCTTACCATATGAATTTCAAGTCATGATTATGCAAAGTTATAATGCCAAATTTGTTCCAAAAGCTTCAATAAACTAGTGTTATCATGCCAAATTGATTCCAAGCCAATCCATAAGCCAAAGGTTCCAAGGAGAGATGGAGGTAGCCAAGCTTTCATTGCCAAGGACTTCATGAGCACAAGCTGAGCAAGCCACTACAACAAACATTTTGGAGCATCCAAAGGAGGTAAAAGAAGGTTTCTTTTACATTTTAGTTATGTGTTAATCTCTCTCTAGTGTTTAGGCTTAGAGATGTTATGCTAGTTAGTGTGTTTCTTTTATTTTGTTTTTATTTTGAAACTAACACGATACTAACCATCCTCTCTTGAGTCAAATTCTTAGATCACAAGATTGATTTACCATTTAGGTTGACCCAACACATGTGACTATTACCTTTTTTAGAATATATCACATATGAAAATATTTTATATGTTATTTGGACATCCTTGGATACATAAACTCTGTAAATTACCTTCTAGAGTGCATGGTTTTGTTAAGTATATTCATGCCAACATGGTAATTATAGTTTTTGGGACTCCATATGAACATCATTTAAAAGTAGGAATAATTTGTTCCAAAATATTTGATTATGCAACCTACTAAGGTTAATTATGTGTAAAATTTTAAGAAATAATAAATCCCCTCTCCTAATCACCCCATACTTCAAATGCCTTTGCCTCACAAATCTAAAATGAACTCTTTGAGATCTTCATTCACGCCTCCATGACCTAGCCATTTACCTCCATAAGAACACCATGTTTCAAAATGGGTAACAAGGAATATTATTACATTGAGGAAATTATAAATCACAAAATAGTGGGTTTTAATAATCCATACACCTTCTATTTCTAATTCATGACCATAAAGTCTTATGATACATACACAAAACATCACAAATTCTACACATTTAGATTTGTCACATATACATGATCCCTAGAAGCATGACCAATTTATTATACCACATTTAGAGTATAGAGTACCTAATAACATCCCTTCCAAACATTCCAAAAAATCAAATATAAACACATTCAAATAGATCAAAAATATTTAACATTTCACATGTTTTCTAGCTTTTGCATATATTTTTTACTTTAGTTAGTAGATGCCATTTCATTTACATACAGACATATGTTTCATGGGTACTTGAGTGTGAAATAGGCATGCATCAGAACTATGATATCTCAAGCATGCATATGTTGGACCTTTACTCTTCCAACATGATACATCATGTTGGGAGAAACTTTCTTTTATATGATCATGATTGACATAGGTTCTATCATTTTATGAACATTTTCCATTATCTTACTAATCCTATATATCTTATGCATGCTTATACTCATATTTCTATATTACATAGTGTATTTGACATGCTATATTACATGACATTTTGATAACACGTGTATGTAGGCACTAGTGTGCCATGCTTATGCTAGTTACTTATGTCTCATTACTTCATCTATTTTCATTAGCTTACTTGAGTATACTTCTTGTTTGTTTCTTTGTCTTGTTTATGGAACATTTGAACATGGTCCTTTACTTATTGGACATAGTTTTTTAAGTGTAGCTTGTTTATTTGGTGTGTGCACATTTTTATGTCTTCCAATTGAGTGTGTGGCATTTAAACATGCCCCTTGTTTACATTTTCCTTGGACCCCTTTTTGTGGCATTTGAATATTTTTACATGTCTGATTGATTTTTTATGAGTTTTCTACCTTCTATATGTTGCCATGATTCATATCATGCATCTTAAGGATTGTTATGTATGCATATTAGAGATTTATTGATATATCTACTTTGATATGACACTATTTTATCCTTTTTTACTACATGATTCATATATATACAACATAGTTGTCTTATCCTTTTGAGATAAGGTGATTATCATTTTTTCAATCCCCTCACCCTAAAAGGGGTGCATATCAGTGGGTCCATGTCATATAAGACATAACTCCACATACATATAATTGATATGATGGGAAGAATTTGATTCAGTTTACATAGCTTACATGATTTATTTGTAGATTTGAGATAAAATTATATGCATTGGGCATAAATTTGAGACAAATATTTTTAGATTGGTGATACATATTATAAACATGTTACATATCAAAGGTTACATTTTGATAGAGACTTTAGATTGATACATATTTGAGGTGCACATATACCAAAATAATGATACACTTTTAAATTAGACACACATTTATGCATTGACCTTACCAAGATGCAACATTTGGGCCTTTATTTATTTGAAGAGATTAATTAATTTTTATTAGTGAAATTGATATTTTGTGCATCAATGGACTTTGTTATACCCAACACCCCCACTTTTTTTATAGAAGGAAATGAGGATCCAATTTTTTTAAAAAAGATGATCTTAGTGAAGAATCCTTTTCATATGTTTTATGCAAATTTTGGAAATCTGGGACTTTAACTTTTCTTATGGGTGATATTGGCATTATGTTTATTATATTTATGAGGATAAATTGTGTGTTACAGATGAATTCTTTGGGATAATTATTTTAGATTTTGCAAAAAAATATCCTTTGGATGTATTTTTTAGGGAAATTTTTGGTCTTACTTCTTTTGGGCTTATTCTTTCAAAAAGCCTCATCTTACTAGAGAAATTGTCACAGGCTCTTTATCTAAAGCAGTTCTTCTAAAAGAATTTGACCTATAAACCTTTGGCCTTACAGGATTTTAGAATGCATGCATTTTCCCCAAAATAAAATCTTGATGGAGTATCCCTTTGACCCTCTCTACCTTATCTTTTGGAACTCTCAAAATGACCCTCAAGCATTCAAAAACACCCTTCAAGAATTTTGGAAGTGCCCTTAGGCCTTTACAAAGTAGACCTTTTGAGAAAATTATGCCCCAAAGTAAACCCTTCAGCTTCATTCCACCTACCCTTCAATATCCTTGTAACTAGCCCCTAGACCTTTGTCAAACTAAACCATTTACCCCTTCTTGACCATTTATTTAGGGAACATACCCTTTGGTTTTGGGTGGCCTACACTTCAGTATTTTATAATTTCCTTCGAAGCTTTCCCAAGTGCCCTTTCTATCCCAACCTACCCCCTAAACTTTATGGGAGTGTCCCTCAAAAGAATTTTTTTGGCCTTTTTCCCATCTAAATTTCTTCAGCATTTCTTGTGATTACCCTTCACCCTTTCCTTTAGAACTTCTGTTTCATACCTTTGCCAATTCTTTCAAACATTTTGTCTAAATTAATTCCCCTAAGTAAATCCTTTGAGAACTTTTAAAATGATCCTATGCCCTAAAAATTTCCTTTAGAATTATTATTTCAAACCTTTTGTTCTGACATAAAATCTTTAAAACAATTCCCTCAAAGGGCACCTACCCTTTGGATTTGGTTAAACCTACCCTACCAGATCTTTGTCTTAAGATGTGTTCCCTTATTCAAGTGGCCACATACCCTTTAGATATTTTGTAAATGACCTTTTATCCTTTATGAAATATCCAAGTGCCCTTTTTAGACATACCCTTTGAGACTTCTATCTTAGGACCTTTTGTTATATTTCCATTTCTTTTGAACTTTTGTTTTGTGCATTTTGTTTGATGTAAAATATCTACAAGAATTCCTTTAAAGGGCACTTGCCTTTCAAAATTACCAAACCTACCCTCCAATTTAAAGCCACATACCCTTTAGGTGTTACCAAACCTACTCTTCAAGACCTTTTAAGTGACCCTTAGCCATATAAAATTATGCTCTAGAAATCAAAGGTGCCCTTTAGCCATCCAAACCACCCTTCAAGAATTTTGAAAGGATTTTTCACCATTTACGAAGTAGACCCATTAGGACTTTTGTCATGGACAAAATTCCCTATGAAGTAGAACCTTCGGACTAATACTACCCTTTAAAAATTTTGGAAGTACCCTTTAACCATGAAATAGCCCTCTAAAATAATTACTTCAAGACTTTTGCTCAAGATCCTTTGGAGCAATAGCTATGAGCATTTTATCTAAAATAATCCCCCTGAAGGAATTATCCACGAACATTGACCTAAAAGCACCTTTTGGATGTTATACTTTTAGTGATTTATTATGAGGAAAATTATTGAAATGAATGACATACTTAGTAAAGATAAACTATTTCCTATCTGATAAATGCTAAAAGCCCTAACCAATCCAAGCTAACAAATTTGAAAAGTAAACATTGCATATTTAATATCACATGAATTGGTATTCAATGCATGATCTTATATAGATTATACATAAGCATTGAAGACATAATTTTCATTCAAGATATCTTACTATTGAAGTATCCTTATCCCTAAATAGTGAATGAGAGCCCTAGTTTCTAATTTGAAGAGTATACAGTGAACATCAATCAAGCTAGAGTTGAGTCGATTACATTAATATATAGATATACACAACATGTAGCACATTGAGCAAGATACAGGCATGAGTATGAATTTATGACTTCCTCATCAAGTTTATCTTGAGGAACTAATCCCCTATATAAATTTTCAATCAAAGACTCTATAAAATTAAAGGACACCATTTTTTATGTATGGGTATTTGAAGATAATTATTGAAACTATTCATAGCTTTGGGATGTAATTGATTTAGTTGATATGTTTTATTTAGATGATGAGATAGTACTATCAAAAAGGTTGTTTGTTCAATAATTATTATCCTACAAGTGATAAATATTACACTTCACCATGGTGTTGACCATTTTTTGCCCAACAGGCAAAAAAATTGGTCCCCTTCTGCCCCTTATTGTTCTAGGCCATTTCTTTTGATTTTGCATAGGTCCTATAAAATCTCTAGACTCTATAGGGATATTTTCTAAGGATTCAACAGTTTCCTACAGACTTCATGTTTCTACAGACTCAGTTGGTTAGTCTTTTGGTGCAAGGAGGATTAGTTCAAAGAATGTTGGGGTTTTCAAGACTTTTCAGGCTCTTGTCTAATGATTTCGGCCCTAGTTCAAGCCTCAGTTCAATCTTCAAGACCATCACTCCTGGTTCAATCACTGGTTTAATCAGCACTTGGTTCACCCATCTATAGTTCAAATGGCCTTGTTTTAAGCTTTGGTTCATCTGGATGGTTCAGTCATTTGGTTCAACTAGATGGTTCAGCAGCTTCAAGTTCATCGACTTTGATTCACTTGGCATTGGCATGCAATGGTTGAACTGCTTGAACCATTGAACCATATTTGGTTCAATGGCTTGGTTCAAGGGTATGCCCAGATGGCTGAAGGGCAGCTCAAAGTTCAAATGCCCTTGCAGAGGGCAGGCACTTCAAAGAAAAGGTAGCCGAAGGGTAAGTTCAGATTTTGTTTAAGTCCCAAATTCCTTTAGACTTTTTGTCTGAAGGAATTCCTTCAGACAAAAAGTCCAAAGGAATTTGGGGAAAGCCACACCAGGAAACTCAGTGAGAATTCCACAGACTTTTTTCCATGGGAAAATGTCCATAGACTTTTGTCCATGGGAAAATGTCTGCTAACAAAAACCCCATGAAAAATGTCTGAAGCAAAGGAAAGGCCCGAAACAAAAGCCACAAAGCACAAAATCCTACAAAAGGGACTCGATGGGCTTTTGTCAAGGATGATGACGTCTTGAAAGCCATCAAATTTAAGGAATTGAATTAGCTATTGGTTTTCAAAGTGATGACAGCTGCGTGAATGTCAAAATTAACATAGTGAAATAGCCATTTCATTTCAAACTAAAGGACACCAACCATGGAAAAGGCCCAAAAATGCAGTGACCTACCAGAAGATCACCCTCAAGGGCTGAAGGAACTAGAAGAGACAAGATAGGGAAAAGGACAAAATCTTAGGACACAAAGAGAGAGAGAGAGAGAGAGATGCCACGTGAAGTAATAGACTACCCAAGTAGCGAAGGAAAGCGCCAACTCAAGAAATTATTTTGGTAGATGATATAGTGCCTAAAAATTGACAATTAGGAGGTCCAAATAGCTAGCAGTGCAACTGGTTTCTCCATTTCACATTAATGAGTAGACAAACCATGTAATCACCTTGAAGAATTGGCCTTACAAACAGACAAAGGGCACAGCTCATTGATGTTTTGAGTGGTTTGCTCTTCCCAATGAGGGGATGCAAATGGGCCACTTGTAAAAAGGGGTGTCAAAAGGCCTCCTTTCTTCTTCTATATATTGGATACTTGTCATTTGAGAATGATCTTCCACATTTGTAAGGCGTAGCCCAGGTAAAATTTCACCTAAATCAATAAACGCATTTTTTACCTCTATCTTGGATAGATATTTTTGTGTATGTCTTGAGTGTTAGTTTGTGTTTAGTCATTGTTTATTGATGCTTTCATAGGTCCAACACAAGGTGCCATTTATGCAGCTGACAAGGAGAGTTCTATTTAGAAGTGAAGAAACGGAAGAAATTACCTTATAGTGTGCCTTTCACAGCACCTTTGGTGAATCTCTATTTTTCTATATTTTCATTAAAGCCTCCCTGTCAAGCTCTTGCAGTCTAGTCCTTCTACTAGTTTGAAGTGTGTGTGTGTGTTTATCTAATTTTAGTGTGAGGGTGAGAAGGTCAGATTTATTTTGGTGCATCACCTCCTTTAGAGTAGTTTGTTTTCCTACAATCTTTCTCCCTTTTCATCCCCCCCATTATATATTTATATACATATATATATTAGCACTTACTAAAACAAATTAGATGCATCAAAGGGAGCTAGCCCTTACCTAGAGACTCTCCCCTCCAGCTTCACCGATCCCACAAGCAAGAGGGGAGTTTCCATAGTTGCGTGAAGAAGGCAGGAGCTCAGCCTCCTGCCAAGGGTGCAATCTTCTGCATCAATAGTTTTGGCATGCCCTATGGGACTTATTTTTATAGCTTAGTAAGGTTTTAGGATTGATGTTGGTCCTATTATAGAAAATTAAATATTTATAGCATTTGGTGACTCCACTAGTAAGAGATTTAATTTTCCAATCAAGACCAGTTTTTTAACTTTTTATGCCTAAAGTCACCACACGGTCTGCTTCTAAAGGGGTTCCCTTCAAATTCATTGAGTTGCCTTTGAACTTAGCAAAAAGACTAAGGTTTGAGAATACCCACCCTTATTCAATAAGCCACCCTCCCAGACTATTGTAAGGGATGCATATGTAGTAGAGCCGCAGTTACATCCCATCCTAGCTATGGCATTTCCCTTTACAGCTTTTCATGGTCAAAACCCCTTGAACCTCCCATGTTATGATCTAATCCTGGGAACAACCCTCAAAAATGTGCCTTCTTTCGATGGAGAGGGGCCCATTACATTCGTTAAGCACATTAGGAATATTGTTAACCTTTGTAATATTCACAATGTCATAGAGGAAAATATCACCATCAAATTGCTAGCATTGTCTCTCAAAGGCAAGGCTCTTGACTGGTATGAGACCTTGCCTATAAATTCAATCCATTCCTAAAATGAATTGGGTACTCAGTTGATAGACTATTTTGGGGAAAAGAGTGACGACCTCTTGCTTGTTGAGTAGCTAACGACCATAAAGAGAGCCCCACATGAAAATATGCAAGATTTCAACATGCAGTTTTAGAAGACTTGGGATAGAATCCCCATTCTGGTAAGACTGACTACTAGCTATGCTTTCCTATATTATTTAAAGGCATTAAATAGTGATATTGTAGTAATGATATAATCCATGGGAGGGCATGTGCCACCTGCTACCTATGACATAGCCATAGTAGCTAAAAATTGCTTAGTACAGGCTAGGAAAATAGCCCCTAGACCTCACATGCCACTTTTCCCAGAAATGCTACCTCTAATTCAGGCCATTGCTCCCACATTAGCTCATCTACCTACCATGGAGAAACTAGTTTCAGCTCCATCCAATGAGCTTCATGAAGTTAAGAGTCTGTTGTAGAGTATGTCAAACAAACTTGTAGCTCTCAAAAGGTAGCAAGCTCAAAGCAACAGACCAAATCAGGGATACTAGCATTATGGTCAAGTCCTTAAACCCCCTTTCCAAAACTATAATCAAGGACAGGGTCAGCTTACTCAAACTAGACCATTTCAAAACTACAACCCAGGCCCCCCTTCATCATCTAAAGTCATGGTGCCTATTCAGAACAATCTAGTATAGGAACAGCCAAGTTGTTCGACCATGGGATATGGTCAAGAATAGGCTATTTATACAAATGAGATGATGGGTTATTTATAAAATGCAGACAATTAGGTAGCCACTCATTCCTAAGTCTTTGAGGCTCTAATGCAACCTAGCACAAGTAGCAATCAGGCCTAGCCTGATTCTACCCTCACGAATCATCTAGAAGGGGAATTTTATTTAGTGAATTATGTGGGTGCTGCAAACAATCAGGCTGACTGTGTTGTATCCAACACAAGATTCAAGAGGAGAGCAATGGGAGAAGCCCAAACAACTACCCAATCACCAGCTGCACCTTCTCCATCACACTCAAATCAAAAAGCCCCAAACTTCAGACCGTCATTTGTACCTTCAACCCCTCAGCCTACACCTCAAGTTGGAATTAGCCCCAAAGAAGCCTTGAAGGTAGGTAGTCCTCAAGCCAATATAGTGGACCAAATGAAGAAGCTACATATAAACATCTCTTTATGGGATTCATTGTCTCTACTAGGATAGAAGGACATGTTACAAAGGGAACTGCATGAGCTGGACTGACAAGCTGTCCCAACAAGGGCTGATAACATCTTAATGATGAATGGACAACCATCCACCTCAGGATAGGTAAAGAAAGAAGAGAAAATTCCCCCTTTCTATGTGTCTTTGGTCATAGGATATTTCTTGGTACACAACTGCATTATTGATAGTGGGGTTAGTACCTCAATGATGCCCAAATGCATAGCTGACAAGATGGGACTAAAATATGAAGAGATGAATAAGGGAGTCTTGCAGCTAGATGGGACACCTACAAAAATAGTTGGGATTTTGAAGGGTTTAAGATTGACATTACATGCTTGCCCAACCTTCTCAATTCCCCATGATATAATGGTAGCAAATGTTCCTCCTTATTTCACAATTTGCTTGTCCATGGACTTCACATCAAAGATAGGTGGCTATCTAGCAGTGAATTGGTCCTATCTAGTTTTGAGAACCAATTATGGGACCAAGGTAAAGATCTAATCCAAGCCACTCTATAAGGACCATCTAAAACCATATTTGCTCAAGGCAACAAATGTCAATTACACCATTATCAACCCAGAAGAGTCCCAGACAGACCAATCTCCATCCTCTACTCTTGAAGGAGTTGTAGACCTACTCTTGGATGAGTGGGGAAATGATAATTTCGAGCATGACCCTTACAAGTTCATAGAGGAGGCAGGCCTTGGAGTCTACTTCATGCACGAAGAGGGTACCTTCATACCAAATGTAATGAAGGCAAGCCAAGAAGACCTAGGCCTATGGCAATTGTACTTTGATGGTTCCAGAAGTAGGTTGGGAGCTAGTGGTGGAGCGATGTTAGTCTCCCCTTCAAAGGAGAGATGCTTTTCAGCTTTTTGTTTCCAATTTTCTTGCACAATTAATGTTACAAAATATGAGTCCCTTATCCATGGTCTGGAATGGGCAAGGAAAAGAGGGATCAAGGAGTTGCAAGTTTTGAGAGACAGTGAACTGATTGTAAATTAGGTGAAAGGCCAGAATCTAACCAAAAATTCCTTGCTGAATTCTTACAAGCATAGGGTCTAGAATTTGGTGGAAGATTTCCTCACTTTCAATATCGCCTCCATTCCTAGAGAGCAGAACAAATAAGCAGATAGGTTAGCAACAATTGGTGCTTAGTTTGATATTTCTAGGGAGATAATTCGAGACTGTGGTTCACGCTACTTGAAGGTGGTAGTTCGGCCCTCTATCCCTGAAAACATTACAAACTAGTAGGTTTTCAAAAATGGCTAGAAAATAGCTTTCTTCCTACAAGAAGAAGCTGAGTTCGTATCAAAGAACCAGGCAAAGCTGTAATAACAATATGGCAACTAGATTGTTTAATTGAAGAACAATAAGCTCCCTAAAGGTTTGGTCACTCTTGAGATCATCTTTAATGGAGATGACCAATTAAGAAATCATAATGCATGCATCATAACTAAGGAGGAGAATTATGAAAGGTTTGAGATCTTCAAGGACAAGCTGCTTGCGCTTGGAAAAGTCTACACGGTTTAAGAAAGGTGGGCTTTCATTTTGCTGATGTTTTTGCATGGGGGACTCTCCCAGTACACCATCAAATTAGAAGAAGGCACCAGGCCAGTCATGCAAAAGTAGAGACCTATCAACCCAATGATTGAGCCTCTCATGTAGAAGGAATTGGCTAAATTGATTGAGTCTGGGATTATATTTCCAATCAAACATTCCTCTTGGCTGGCTAATCTTGTTCTTGTTAGAAAGAAGAATGGTGAGATTAGGCTATGTGTCAATTTTAGAGACCTTAATAAAGTCTCTTTAAAGGACCATTATCCCCTCTTGAGCATGGAGTGGATCCTTAAAAAGGTAACAGGTAGTGAGCATTTCTCCCTCCTAGATGGTTATTCAGGGTATAATCAAATTTTGGTGTAAGGCTATGACCAGCACAAAATAGCCTTCACTACTAAATGGGGATTGTTTGCCTACAAGAAGATGCCATTCAGGCTAGCTAATGCTAGTGCTACCTTTCAGCGAGCCATGGACATGGCTTTTGGAGGCTTGATAAATAACAATGTGCTGGTATACCTCAATGATGTGATGGTATTCTCTAGGGAAGCAAGCCAACACATGAGACACCTCAGGCAGATTTTTGAAAGGTGTAGCGAGTTCAGCGTTTCTCTTAACCCAAAGAAATGCATGTTTGTTGTTTATGAGGGTAAACTCCTTGGCCACATCGTATCCAAGGAGGGCTTATCTATTGACCCTGAGAGAGTTTATTCTATCATGAAGATGTCCCTACCTAAACACAAGAAAGGCCTGCAGAGCTTCTTTGGCAGGATAAATTTCATTCAGAGATTCATTCCAAATTTTGCAAAGATAGTCAAGCCACTAACCTCTATGCTGAGGAAGGGTGAGGAGTTCAAGTGGACAACACAAAGGAAGGACAACTTCAAAGCCATCAAGTAGGCCATAACCCAAGCTCCTACTTTGATCAGCCTTGACTTCAACAAAGACTTCAACCTCTACACTTTTAGCAATGAAGAGGTGATCTCTGCCATGCTTACCCAAGCAAATGGTGATGACCTTGAGCAACCACTTGCTTTTTTTAGCCAAGGGTTAGAGGATTTTAAATTTAGATACACATACGTAAAGAAGCAAGTCCTAGTAGTAGTGTAAAGCTTAAAGAAATTTAGGCATATGTTGTCTAATAGCAGGATTCACCTCATGGTTCCACATCCTAGCGTCAAGGATTTCTTAACCAATTGAGACCTAAATGAGAAGAGAGCGGGGTGGATCACCAAGGTGATGGAGTATGATGTAGACATCAAGATCACCAAGCTGGTGAGGGGAAGAGGCCTATGCAAACACCTTGCTACAGACTTCAAGTAGAAAGGGGAAGGCAGCTTACTAATTCACAATGCTGCAATAGTAAAAAAACCAGCTATCATAAAGGATTGGACATCGGACCTGAGGCATTTTCTTCTCACTGGTGAGTGCCCACAGGGTCTTAATGGGACCAAAAGAAGGTTTTTTAGGCTCCAATCTCTCCCTTATGTCCTAGTTGATGGAGTATTGTTTAGGAAGGATCTCTCAAGGGTCCTTCTAAGATGCATAGACTCAAATTAGGCTGACAAGGTGTTGTCTGAGTTCCATGATGGGCTGGCAGGCGGTCATTTTGCTCCCAAAGCTACTGTAGCAAGGATAATGAGAGCTAGCTATTTCTGGCCTACTCTTTTTAGGGACACCCATGCCTAGGTAAGAAAGTGCCAGAAGTGTGCACTTTTTGATGGGAAACAACAGTTGGTTGCCATGCCTCTACAGCCTATTCAAGTGGAACAGCCATTCATGTAGTGGGGCTTAGACTTCATAGGGATGATTAATCCTCCCTCTAGTGCTAGACACAAGTGGGTACTGACTGCCATAGACTATTTCATAAGGTGGGTGGAGGCTATTGGGCTATTGCTCTGAAAGAGGCAAATGAAAGTGTAGTCTTGGAGTTTTACGAGGACCTGGTGACCAAGTTCGGGGTCCCAGCCACCATAATCTCATATAATGCCTTGGCTTTTTTGGGAACCAAAACAAGTGAATGGGCACTGAGTTATGGTATATATCTTAGCACTTCATCTAATTATTACCCATAGGGTAATGGGCTAGCTGAGTCCACTAACAAAAACTTGATCAGGATCATCAAGCAGACCATGGAAGAAAATCAAAGGACTTGGCATGCCAAGCTGAAAACAAATCTGTGGGCTGACTGAATCACTCCAAAGAGAGCAATCAGAAATTATCCATATACACTCATATATGGAATGGAAGCTAGGCTTCCCATCTCACCTAAATTGCCAGCATTGGATCTCACTCGCTAGTTATAATTAGAAGAAGGAAGTAGCATGGAGGTCAGGCTGTGTGAGCTGATGGAGTTCCAAGAGACAAAGGACCGAGCTATGGCCTCTATGACCAGTCACCAATAGCAAATAAAGAGACACTTTGATAAGAAATCTTCATCAAAGGATTTATTTGAAGGAGACATTGTCTTGAAATGGGATGAAGACCAAGCTAAGCCTGGAAAGCATGCAAAATTTGAAGCCCTATGGAGTGGCCCATACATAATCATTCAGTGCAAGCAGCATAATGCATTCAAACTCTCCAAGTTGGATGGTGAAGAATTGCATATCCTAGTTAATGGGATATATCTTAAGCATTGCCACTGATTCTTTTTTATCATGTATATATTTCCCTTGTTTTTCCTACCTTCCCTAAGTGCTTTCTGCACATTTTAGTAGTTTTCTTAGCCTTGTGTGTGTTTTCATTTCCTTGGGGGTAAATCTGTGTGACTGGTTCTAGATTTATCAGAGCTATTACTAGTTTTTAAGTCACCATTTGACTCCAAGCCCAGTGGACTACAAGGCAACTGGTCTCAAAGCATAACAGGCATGCTTCCCCTGGGAGTTGCCAATTTATTGAACATTTTTTGCCCAACAGGCAAAAAATTCGGTCCCCTTCTGCCCCTTGTTCTTCTAGGCCATTTATTTTGATTTTGCATAAGTCCTGTAAAATCTATGGACTCTACAAGGATATTTTCTAAGGATTTAGCAGTTCCCTACATACTTCATGTTTCTACAGACTCAGTTGGTTAGTCTTTTGGCGCAAGGAGGATCAGTTCAAAGAATGTTGGGTTTTTTAAGACTTTTCAAGTTCTTGTCTGATGAATTCAGCCCTAGTTCAAGCCTCAATTCAATCTTCAAGACCATCACTCCTAGTTCAATCACTAGTTTAATCAGCACTTGGTTCACCCATCTATAGTTCAAATGGCCTTATTTCAAGCTTTGGTTCATCCAGATGGTTTAGTCTTTTGGTTCAACTAGATGGTTCAGTGGCTTCAAGTTCATTAGCTTTGATTCACTTGGCATTGGCATGCAATGGTTGAACCGCTTGAACTGTTGAACCATTTTTGGTTCAATGGCTTGGTTCAAGGGTATGCCCAGATGGCCGAAGGGCAGCTCAAAGTTCAAATGCCCTTGTAAAGGGCAAGCACTTCAAAGAAAATGTAGCTGAAGGGTAAGTTCAGATTTTGTTTAAGTCTCAAATTCCTTAAGACTTTTTGTTTGAAGGAATTCCTTCAAACAAAAAGTTTGAAGGGATTCGGGGAAAGCCACACCGAGAAACTTAGTGAGAATTCCACAGACTTTTTCTGTAGGAAAATGTTTGCAGACAAAAATCCCACAAAAAATGTCTGAATCAAAGGAAAGGCCTGAAACAAAAGCCGTGAAGCACAAAATCTTGCAAAAGGGACCCGATGGGCTTTTGCCAAGGATGATGACGTCCCAAAAGCCATCAAATTTAAGGAAGTGAATTAGCCGTTGGTTTTCAAAGTGATGACGGCTATGTGAACGTCAAAATTAACACAGTGAAATAGTCATTTCATTTCAAACTAAAGGATGCCAACCATGGAAAAGGCCTAGAAATGCAGCGACCCACTAGAAGATCGCCCTTGAGGGCTGAAGGAGCCAGAAGAGACAAGATAGGGAAAAGGACAAAATCTCGGGAAACAAAGAGAGAGAGATGCCACGTGAAGGAATAGACTACCCAATTAGTGAAGGAAAGTGCCGACTCAAGAAGTTATTTCATTAGATGATACAGTGCCTATAAATTGACCATTAAGAGGTGCAAACAGCTAGCAGTGTAACCAGTTTCTCCATTTCACATTAATGAGTAGACAAACCATGTAATCACCTTGAAGAAGTGGCCTTACAAACAAACAAAGGGCACAGCTCATTGATGTTTTGAGCAGCTTGCTCTTCCTAATGAGGGGATGCAAATGGGCCACTTGTAAAAAGGGGTGCCAAAAGGCCTCCTTTCTTCTTCTATATATTGGAGACTTGTCATTTGAGAATGATCTTCCACATTTGTAAGGCGTAGCCATGGCAAAGTTTCACCTAAATCAATAAATGCATTTTTTACCTCTATCTTGGATAAATATTTTTGTGTATGTCTTGAGTGTTAGTTTATGTTTAGTCATTGTTTCTTGATGTTTTCACAAGTCTAACACCAACATATATGTTGTCTACAAGGTGCCATTTCTGTAGCTGACAAGGAGAGTTCTATTTGGAAGTGAAGAAATAGAAGAAATTACCTTACAGTGTGCCTTTCATAGCACCTTTGGTGAATCTCTATTTTTTTGTATTTTCATTAAAGCCTCCTTGTCAAGCTCTTGCAGTCTGGTCCTTCTACCAGTTTGAAGCGTATGTGTGTGTTTATCTAATTTTAGTGTGAGGGTGAGAAGGTCAGATTTATTTTGGTGCATCACCTCCTTTAGATTAGTTTGATTTCCTACAATCTTTCTCCCTTTTCATCCCCCCCCATTATATATCTATATACATATATATGTATATATATATACATACATACACATATATATATATACATACATATATATATAAGCACTTACTGGAACAAATTAGATGCATCAAAGGGAGCTAGCCCTTACCTAGAGACTCTCCCCTCTAGCTTTGCCGATCCCACCATCGAGAGGGGAGTTTCCATAGTTGCGTGAAGAAGGTAGGAGCTCAGCCTCCTACCAAGGGTGCAATCTTCTGTGTCAACACATGGTAAAGTCAGAATTCATGCCATGTATTGACCTTCTTAAAGATTTATTTTTTGTTGGTAAGATATCATAAGATGCTTACGTATTACATTTTAATGGAGATACAATAGTCACATGCATCTCTAGAAGTGAATTTCAAAGATATCTATCTCTTATCATCCTACACACATACTATAACAAACACACTTGGGTGTAATTCAAAACTAAAACCTCAATCGTAAAGGTGCTCACTTCATGGTTGCTCCTAGGCTAGCCCATCACCTAGCAAGGAATGAAGCTGAAGGGCTCCATTCTAATAGATAAATCCAGGTTGGGAGTTTAAATAAGTATAGCTCTACTCAACACGTTGTATGGGATGCCCAGCATCCATTTCATAAATTTGGATTGGGTTCCTCTACTGTATATGATGCTATCACATGATGTTACTTATGCCTTGGGGGAGGTAATTATCTTGAGGCTGAGGGAGTAGATTCTACACAAATATAAATGCCCCACTCCCATGAGAGAATTTTTTATGATGTCATATTTGGTTGATGTAGTTATGGAGACATGTTATATAGACTTGGGCAATCTATGGACTCTAGCTATAAATTACATAGAGAATAGAATCTATGAACATTTTCAATTCATGCACATATATACTTATCAAAAGCACATGGTCAAAATATATGAAGATGTCTATCCGTAGGTGTGGTAAGCCATCCATATCTCACCCATGCCTCTTATTGGAGAGAATATTTTGAATAATCTTTGTGGTAAAGGAGATTACTTATTATATCCAAAATTTATAATCATTATGGTCAGGGGGAATAAGGTAGAGCCCCTATGTCTCCCCAAGTATGTACCAAATAAGCTGGTAGAATAGGAAATTGCTTT
Source organism: Torreya grandis (assembly GCA_037957365.1). NCBI lineage: Eukaryota > Viridiplantae > Streptophyta > Pinopsida > Cupressales > Taxaceae > Torreya > Torreya grandis. The sequence continues at coordinate 910,904 of JARHVA010006369.1, read as the reverse complement.
CCAGTTATGGAATAGCATTGAGGAATATTTAGCTAGGCAAAATAAATCCTTATTTTTTGGGAGCCCTTTTACAATAGGTAGAATGACATATTCCATGAGAAAACATCTTGGTGATGTTGTGATAAAGTATAACTGATATAGCTTCCCTATAATGCTATAGAGAGATTGGGACCGCCATGGGTGTCAGGAATCTAGAACAACAAACATGCTCTGATCCCACTTGACAGGATGCGAAACCGGAAACATACAATTGATTACCAAACTTCAAGCAACTTAAATATGCGGAAATAACCAGAATCACCAAGTAACTAGAATTCAGAATAACACAGCATATGAGAGACAATACACAACTTGTATTAACACTTTATACAGAAAAGAATACAATAAAGAAGATGCCACTTCTTCTCCACCACCTTACAGAGGTTTCCCACACCTCAAGTGAACAGTAATTCTTCTCCCCAAAGCTCTCCCTCTCACAGGTCCCAACACCCAACTCAAATACAGAGTTGGTGTTCACCTCCCATGCTTCACGCACACCACAAGTGCTCCACACACTCCACAAGCACTCCACGTGCTCCACAAGTACTCAAGGTACTTCAAGTAGATCTCCCATGAACCTGCAACAACCTGCAATTCAATAGACCGTACTTATGGAAGGAACTTCCTTGCCTTCCTCTTGCTCTATCCGAGTACACACCTGTACTCCAAGTAGATCCTGCCTGATACTACTCCCTGTTGTGTTACTGTCTATATGACCTTGCACACCTATAAATCAAACAACGGTTCTGCTCACCTGTGAACCTCGACCTTGCACACACATACACCTGCAGATCAACGATCTTACTTACCATATAGATCTCCTATATAGGCCATACAACTGTGACCAAGATCCTACACTCCTGAAGAACCCAGCTGGCTCTCCAATCCAGCACCAACACACCTGGTACTGTGGCACTAGGAGGAACGCACCATTGCTCTACCTCACACACAGAAGGAGCTTATAATTATGCTCTCTTACTCCCTAGCACACTTTTCCAATACAACCATGAGTCTATTATATAGATCTCATCCAAACAATAATTAGACATCTAATTACAATAATTAGATCCACAGCTCTCAGTCTAAAAATAGATCTCTTCATGCAAACACTTGGTTCGTTAGCTAACTGCCCGTAAATAGCTCGCAGTCGAACCACACAGGCGACCGACGTCGGTCCCTGTCTGCCTGGAGGTGACCGACGTCGGCCGATATATGACCGACGTCGATTGCTTCCCTTTGCTATCCTGCCGACGTCGGCTGATCAGACCGACCCCAACTTCTCTGCAACTCAGCAACCTTCAGCAACCTCCTCTCCTGTGTGCATCAGTGAAGCTTTTAGCTCCACAATCCTAACAATCTCCCACTTGGAGATAAACAGCTGCACTGTACCTATACCTATACTCCGTCTAATCTGTTTCCTGGTTTGTATCCCTCTTCAAGCTCCCACCTGAAGACAACACACCACACAACCTGTGATGTACCACCTGTCATCCAAGTATCCTGCCACATCCGAACCTACAACACCTGTAGTGAAGTCCTGACCCTGCATAGCAACACCTGCTGCCGGTCCCTCTCAGAAACCTGAGAACCCACTTCCCCGAATTGGCTCCTAACTCTGACAGCTCCCACTGCATGGGAATACTCAGGTTTATACCAGACCTCATGTGATTTCGGACACTGTACCTGTCCAGCCCTTAGTGTGCTCCAGCTCTGCATCTCAAACCTCACCAACACCTGATTCACATCAGCTCCCACTCGAGATAAAATCAACCTGTGATCTCCATGCCTCCCATGTCAAAGAATTTCGCTGCTCAAAACTCCCCCCTGACATGCCATTGAACTAATCTTACCCTTAGCTCAGAAAACCCTGTATGTACTAACCTGCTATAGCAAAACATACCGTCCACATACAGTAACAGAATGATGTCATGACCATCATCCTCCTGGTAAGTCAAACCACAGTAGTTACCCTGACATCGACTGAAGCCATGCTTCGTCCTCCACCTGTCAAAACCTGTACCACTGTCCTACAGCTTCCTCAAGACCATATACTTGGTCTTCCATCTCACGTATCTGTTCTCTCTATTCTTCTACTAAGGCATCCATTCGTCTCTGTGCTTTCATCTAGCTGGCAAACCTACCAAAACTCCTATTTGGTTTTGCATCATAATCCTGCCTAGCTCACACCTGTTTCCTGGATCCTTTCGGCTCTACAAACAGCAACAAGTATGAAGAAGAGGAACATGAATTTGAGGGCCTACTTACGCCTTCAGTCCTCCGTATGGGTGTTTGAGACTCCTTGACAGCATGCTGTCCACCCAAAATTCGTTACAGTGACCGACCTCAGTCACTCCACAGTCTGCATCCGATCGACGTCGATTCCATGCGTCTGTACCTGACTACTAACCTGCCAGCGCTGGTGTCCCTGCTGCCGATGTCGGTCCTCCTGACCGACATTGGTCTTACATACTGCCGACGTCGGTCCCATGATCGACGCCGGTCTTACCCTGCCCGACACTGCCGGCTTCGGTCTGCACATGACCGACATCGGCACCTGTCTATTCGACGCCGGTTCCTTCTGATCGACGCCGGTGTCTATGTTCGCCTGTGAGTGATGACTTTTTACCCACGAGCTCCTTTGGATCAATCTCCATGTCCAAACTGCCCTGCTCAGATGTATCCAGCCTCATCCACTGAACTCTGTCTGCCATCTCCTCCAAGAACACCAAGGCTTTCCAGTTCTTAAGCCTGTCAAATATATCTGTCTTCCGCTTAAGAACATGCATCTCCTTCTTGCTCATGTGACCAAGCCTACGAAGCCACGTCTCCGTAATAGAAGAAGAATCAGTAATATAAACAAGTAGATAAAGTATACCTATTTTCTTACCACCAGCTAATTCAAGTGCTACCGCTGTGAGAGTTCTTGTGCATCTCTCATCACCCAATCTTTCTGAAGAAATTAGCCATATCTCCAAACCTGGGACCTGCATGACCTTCATCAACACCTGTGTGTTGGCCGCCTGCAATTTCAGCTTCACTTCCCCTTTGCCAATTCTTTGGCAAGGCTTACCAGCTCCTCTACCTAGGGCTGCATGGAAAGAGGCAACTAAATCTTTTATTCAAGATTCAACTTTATCCAAGAAACCTGCAAATACATCCTGTGCAACAACACCTGCTACATCTGTATCTTCAATTTCTTCATGCTGATCTGTTACCAACCAACAATGTTCTTTTACCTACTCTTTCTTTCCATCGGACCGTGAGTAACCGTCTGTGCTTTTCAACTCCTCCATTCTTAGCTTACTTTGATCTGCCGTTGCTCTACTCCCACTCAATCAGAAACCCCTGAGAGTGCCCTGTAACCAAAACACAACCTGCTTCCTGCGACCTTAGCTCTGATACCACTTGTCAGGAATCTAGAACAATAAACATGCTCTGATCCCACTTGACAGGATGCGAAACCGGAAACATACAATTGATTACCAAACTTCAAGCAACTTAAATATGCAGAAATAACCAGAATCACCAAGTAACTAGAATTCAGAATAACACAGCATATGAGAGACAATACACAACTTGTATTAACACTTTATACAGAAAAGAATACAATAAAGAAGATGCCACTTCTTCTCCACCACCTTACAGAGGTTTCCCACACCTCAAGTGAACAGTAATTCTTCTCCCCAAAGCTCTCCCTCTCACAGGTCCCAACACCCAACTCAAATATAGAGTTGGTGTTCACCTCCCATGCTCCATGCACACCACAAGTGCTCCACGCACTCCACAAGCACTCCACGTGCTCCACAAGTACTCAAGGTACTTCAAGTAGATCTCCCATGAACCTGCAACAACTTGCAATTCAACAGACCGTACTTATGGAAGGAACTTCCTTGCCTTCCTCTTGCTCTATCCGAGTACACACCTATACTCCAAGTAGATCCTGCCTGATACTGCTCCCTGTTGTGTTGCTGTCTATATGACCTTGCACACCTGTAAATCAAATAATGGTTCTGCTCACCTGTGAACCTCGACCTTGCACACACATACACCTACAGATCAATGATCTTACTTACCATGTAGATCTCCTATATAGGCCATGCAACTGTGACCAAGATCCTACACTCCTGAAGAACCCAACTGGCTCTCCAATCCAGCACCAACACACCTGGTACTGTGGCACTAGGAGGAACGCACCATTGCTCTACCTCACACACAGAAGGAGCTTATAATTATGCTCTCTTACTCCCTAGCACACTTTTCGAATACAACCATGAGTCTATTATATAGATCTCATCCAAACAATAATTAGACATCTAATTATAATAATTAGATCCGCAGCTCTCAGTCTAAAAATAGATCTCTTCATGCAAACACTTGGTTCGTTAGCTAACTACCCGTAAATAGCTCACAGTCAAACCACACAGGCGATCGACGTCGGTCCCTGTCTGCCTGGAGGTGATCGATGTTGGCCGATATATGACCGACGTCGGTTGCTTCCCTTTGCTATCCTGTCGACGTCGACTGATCAGACCGACCCCAACTTCTCTGCAACTCAGCAACCTTCAGCAACCTCCTCTCCTGTGTGCATTAGTGAAGCTTTTAGCTCCACAATCCTAACAATGGGTGTATCCAACAAGACAATCATGGATTCAACATCCATTACTACCATTAACCTTACTGATATGACTTTTTTTCTTGAATACTACATCAAATTAATAAGTTTTGGAGTGAGAAAAAATTTCTAGGCTATAGGAAGATCATCTAAGGATGATCCAAACAAAGCCTAGTATCTTTACTAGAGAATTGGATAGACAAAGAGCTTTCTTTGAGGGCTAGCAGCATTAAGACTTCTAGAGAGGGTTGTCAAGGGAGCATGAAGCTTCCTCATCTCAAAGACTTCCATTGAAGTTGAAATTGAAAACAATGAAGAGGGAACCTAGGCTCCTTGAGTTGAATACACTAAGAGGAGGAGAAAGAGGATATCCTATTAGTTTGGACTCTAATGAGGAAGAGATGCCTGTTGCTAGCACAATTCAAGTCCCTATGGCTACCCCTAGCATGTCTACTATTTAAATTATTGGGGTAGCTACTACACAATTAGAAGCATCTTCCTCCCATAAATCTTCCATTCAGGGAAATACCCTCTTAGTTTACACTAGGAAGCTAAGAACTCCTATAGGTAGCCCCATAATACAAACATCTCAAGGCTTTCCCATTCCACCTCTGAGGTTGTAGCAATCAAGAAGAGATGAAGTCATCATCAAGGACCTAGTAGATGATTCAAATGAGGAGGCTGAATTGGAGGAGGCCAAATCTTTAAGCCTTTAAGGGGACCCCATTGAACTACAACTTCAAGGTATTTAGGCCTTTGTGACCTTTCTTTTGGCTTCAATTTCCATTATTGATTTAACATCTATTTCTTATGTAGTAATCAAGAAGAGATGAATTCATCATTGCCCATTATTTCCCATTCCACCTCTAAGGTTGTAGCAATCAAGAAGTGATGAAGTCATCATCAAAGACCTAGTAGATGATTCAAATGAGGAGGTTGAATTGGAGGAGGCCAAAGCTTTAAGCCTTCAAGGGGACCCCATTAAACTAAAACTTCAAGCTATTTAGGCCTTTGTTACCTTTATTTTGGATTCAATTTCCATTATTGATTCAACATCTATTTCTTATGTGGAAGCCCCCACACCTTCTACTACATCCACCCCCTTTTTCCTTCCATCTTTTCCTCCATTCCTTCCATTTCTAAAATAACTATTGATCCCTCCACTATCACCACTATGCCATTTCCTATGGCCATTCCCTCTATGTTTTTTGGTGATTTTGCTATGAGACTTCACAAAAAGAAGAAAGCATCCAAGAAGGTGCAGACTACTCTAGCCACCCCCCCTAACTACATGTCTAATCTACACAACTCTCCCTTCCACTCTCCACTTCCACTTCTACTGAAAAACTACAATAACTAGCATAAGCAGGGAAAGGAAGGTAAAACCTCACATTGTTGTAGTCCATCCACTTTCTCAAGTTGGAAAAATGGATTATTCAAAAATAATATGGCCTTCCTTGCCTGATGTGTTGACCAAGGCTAGTAAAAAACAAAAGAGGGAAGAAGAGAAGGCTAAGCAAGAAATTGTTATTGCAACTATAGAGGCACCCCTCAACATTCCATCTTTAGCTATGGATTTGAGGGGCTAAATACCAACTTATAAGGTCACTAAGCTCTCATCCGTGTCTAATTTTTTTGACCCTCTAACTGGCTTAATCGAAAGAGTTAAGAAGAGGAAATTTGAGGATGATCAGGGAGAAAGTATCATCCTTGAAGAGTAAAAACTAGTGTTCTCCCTAACTAGGAGGTAGAATAGGTAGTCAATGGAGCCAGTATATGAAGAAAATATTTTAGAATTAGCTCAAGCACATAAGTATGTGATGGCATCCATCCATGAAGGTACAGAGTTAGATCATTAGGAGATAGAGGAGGAAGAATAGGAACTATAGGCATAGATAGAGAAACTTAAGGAATAATCTAGTATGGTGCACATTCCTAGAAGCATCAAAGATGAGGTAAGGGAGGCTGATTCTAAGTGCTAAAATTATATAGATTCCATGGAATTCATGAAGGATGAGATGATGCCTCACATGAGCTAATAAAATCAACTCTGTGGCTCTCTGGCTTAGGATAGGACCAAGCTTAAGATTCTAGTTTCCTACACAAGCAACTCATTATACAACCATTTTGATCTAATGACTACATTTGAGGTATCTAATGTCCTAAACTTGGTGGTTAGTATACATGAGGAGGATAAGGAATGGTTAAAGGTAGTTTTAGCCTTAATACTAGATTACCAATTGCATGAGACCCAACTCCTCCAAATTTTGAATGAATTAAAACTATCTAAAGCAAGGGATCCTACAGGTAAATTGATTAGTAGAATCATTTTTAAAAAAATCATCTAGGAGGCCACTAAGAAATTTAAGAAAAGAATACAAATCTTGGTGTTAGAAAGCATAGAATTAGAGTTAAGAAAAGTGATAAGTAAGGTGATCAAAGTGGATATTTTTAGAAGTAAGTTCCAACTTACTAAAGATGAATATGCATGACTCCTTGGGATAACTAAGAGACTCCATCAACCTTCACTACTTAACTTGGACATCATTCATTAGTAGCATGAGGCAACAAATAAATTATATAAGGAGAATTAGGTGAAGAAGAAGCAAGCTTTTGGCAATGGATCTACATCTTTAGTTTCTACTCTGACTACAGCCCATGTAGTACTTTAGCCAACGTAGCCTTAGATGTATGTATGTGCTACTCTTGGTGGTAATTATATTTAGATTCCTTGTAAAATAGATAAATCATTATAAAATTGATTTTGAATTTTATCATGCACATGTTTTATATTTATTTTATAAAGGCAATTTGTGTATTTATAGCTTTTTAGCTTAAGCGATTTTGACCATAGTTAAAACTACATGTTTTAACTTCCACATGTAATAATCATGCATAGACTTAGAGGATGAGGTGACACCTCCCAAAGGTCTACATATAAAATTGTACCACCTACTTTTTTTTTGTTAGAGAAATTTTGGAATACAAAGTAGGAGCCATTTTGATCATCAAGTGAAGTGTCTGAGTATTTCCTCTCTAATGTTGTGTTGTTAATTGTTATTTTTTATGGTTGTTTACTTTAATAATATTTAGTGTGTTAATGATATGAATAGATTCTTAACTTTTTTGATTAATGTGATAATCTTAGATGTGAAATAACTATTGAATATTGATAAATTAGTTGATTAAAATAGTTAAGTTATATTGAGACATATTTCTAGATGTTCATTTGTGTTTTCTTGGTGTAGTTTTTTGAGTGTGTGCTATAGCTGCCTTAGATAATCCATTAGCCTAAGCCATAATATCTTGATTTAAGGGCATGTAATAGCTACCCTAATAGGAGTAACCTTTTTTTTAGGATATTTGACTTCCTACATCCCCATTCCCTTAGACTCTTTAACCATGTATGGCTACTAGTGTGTAATTACTGCTATTAGTAGGCACTAGTTTTAAGAAGACAAAGGTCTATCCAGAAACCAACCAAGGAATTAATTCTTAAGACTCACAAGGATACATTTTATTCCATACCTTACCCTCTTTTTGTGTTTTTTTATTTAGATTTACCCACTCTAGAATAAAAGCTAGTCACCCCCTCCAACTCACCTAAAGACTCACTCTATTAAGAAACCATGCCTCCATCAAATAGAAACCTTGTTAACAACCTACATACTTTACTAGGTATTTCATCAATAGGTTGTTAAAGACTACATACCTATAACTCATGCCCTGGAGTGGATTTTTCCTCCATTGAGATCCTAAAATGTTAGAGGCTAGCTTGTTATGATTATGGTGTGAATAAAATGCATCAATAGTTTCACTGGTGCTAGGAGGGTCAAATTTCCTCCCAATAATAGAGGTTAGTCTTTATATAGAGTTGCACTAGAGTTACCTAGGAGAGTGACCAGATCTAATTGCTGGGATAGTTTATTAGTATCACCCTTAGTAAGCCATAGAAAACCTAAAGTTCTACCAATAGCTCTAATTTAAAATAACCCACCTCCACTAAGGCACCCTTCATCTATAAGGAACCCTTTGTTTTCTAATCAACCAATGGTTTAATAATAACCCTAGTTAGTTGAATATGCCAGTGTTATCTTGGGGGATGTGCATGATCTACCTCAGAACCTTCAAAAATATATACCATCTTTTTCTCCTTAAGGGCCAAGGACCATAGAAGAGCATATTAAATATGTTAATGTTGCCTTAATATTAATGATTGTAGTTGATGAGGATGTTTCATGTTAGTTATTACCTTTTACTTTAATGGATGTTGTTTATGATTGGCATTTGAATCTAATGATAAAATCCATCACCAATTGGGAGGATTATTAAACAACTTTTCTTACATAATTCAGACAGGTCACCAATCTTGGATTGATATGTCAACACTTCAATAGCATGAAGAGATAACCCAATAACCCCATCTATTCTTTCAATATAATATGGAAAAATATGTACAATTGGTTAACCCTTGGGTATAAACTATAATCGATGTTAGCACTAGAGATATACAAAAATGCCTTAGACCCCATTACCATTGTATTCCTAAAAAGACCACTTGTTACCAATGCTTTGGCACTATAATTCAAATAATCCATTAGTATTAATAGATAGCTCAATTTTTAGACACTTGGGATACCTAAACTCAGTAATGGAATCCCATTGTTCAACCCAATATCACATGTGAAGTAAAATGTTCTAGCATACAATCAAAATAAGCTATACACACTACCTTTATTGACATAAATGACACATTCAAACCTTGGCTATCTAAATAATGACATGATAGGTAGTACTTACCAACAAAAACAATAGGTAATTGTGCTTCCCATAGTTATTCTACAAGGTGCAGATTCTACAAAATTTGAATTGGATTCTATCTAAAAGACATTTTAGAAATTGAGTGATGATTTTCTAAACATGCAACAAACACTGGGAAACACCAATACTCAGGTGGGAAATTATAATATTAGGTTCTAAAGATATAATAGGCCCTTTAATATTCCCAAAAATAATATGGAGCAATTTGGCAGGCTTCTAAAAATCAACATTGCTAAAATAGCTCTCCCTAATTAGTGCAAGATACATAATACGCCCCAGCATGGTGAGCTCAATTATGTTGAATTATATATAGCATTCAAAATATTTTAGAGGGAAGTGACCAGGTAGGATTAGATGAATAATCTTCTATAATCTCATCAGGACCCTAAGGATTCTAGCATAACCATGTTCTTCAAGACTCACAAATTTTCCTTCCTAGGAAGGGATGACAATGAACCAGAGGATAATATGGATGAAGTTCATGCCTTGTATCAGTTTCAGAGAGGTGTATGCAACTTGAGGAACAAGCAACCTTTGACCACATTGACTCCTTTGAATGTTACAACAATTCTACCCAATCCTAAATTAGACAACAATCCACCCCTACAAAAGGTAATGATCCACTACCAAGTAAGGAAGAATCAAGAAAATCTGGAGGGTACGACATCATGGAAGATATGAAGAAAATCAAGGAAAATATCACACTTCATGAGTTAGCACAAATCATTGAACAAAATGAGCTATTTTGGAAGTCTATCACTAGGAAGGCCCCTATGGAGAAAACTAGGATGGTTTCAAATAGACCAAAAGAATCAAAAGTGGTTGATACCAATGTCATATATAAAAGTAATAATAAAGTATCACCATTCCTACTAACCATTAAAGAATTTGGTAATAATATCCATAATTTTATGGTTGATTATGGGGCATTTACCACTATTATGCCTACTTTTATATGTAAAAATCTTAGTCTTACTCCTAGTCCTTCAAAGAGATCAGTCTCTCAGCTAGATAAAATGGTAGTGCCAATGGTGGGAGAACTAAATAATGTAAATATTTAGGTGGCTTTAAAACTAAGAGTGTCAATGATTATCAATATATTGGTATTGGACATATTAGAGGGATATGAATTATTACTGAGTAGAGACTCATCCAAAATGCTTAATGGATATCTCTCCACATATTTCTCACACATTTGGCTACCATGGAGATGAGTTGTGAATCAGATTTGAATTGATAGAGATCCTAGGATGAAATATACCATCATTGAATACAATATCAAGAATGAAGAGGTAAAATATGATTCTCCCTCATTAAACATCTATACATTTACTACTCACTGTTCATCAAAGAACCTAGAACTTAAAGGTTCAAATCAGCTATGGATAATGCATTTTGTTGGAGCCAAGTCCAAGTAAGGATTAGGAGTGGGAATTAAGTTGATTAATCCCCAAGGTAAGAAGTTTTTGGTTGCCTACATATTGTAGTTTCCCTAAACAAATAATAGAGTTCAGTATTAGGCTCTAATCTTAGGAATGCAATTTACATTAAAGAATGATGTAAAACAAATAAAAGTGTTTAGGGACTTGGAGCTAGTAGTCCACCAGATAAGGAATAAGTAGCAGTGAAATTTTTCTTATATGAAGAGGTATAATCATAGAGCATGGGATTTAATTGAAATCTTTGAAGATTTAAACATAGTATCACTTCTAAGAGAACAAAATTAGGCCACTGATTCACTAGTTACTACCATTTCCAATATGGAACCATTGCAAGAATCCAAGGTAGAAAGATTTTCCATTGAGTTGGTTCCCTATCCCTCTATTCTAGATAATGTAGAAAATTTTCAAGTCTTTAGTGATGATCATTATATTATTAATTTATTAATTAATTCAAGGGATTTCAAGTCCTAAATCATATATGACAATGATGTCAATCACCTTTATCAAGAAGATAGAGATAAAGAGGGCATTCTCTAGCTTAAGGAAAATTGGATAATAGTTGGCTTAGTCTCCCTAGAAAGGTCATTCAATTTGGATTCCTAGGCATATTGATTTAGGTAGCCCAAGGTCAATGAATTGGACTTCATGAAAGAAAATCTAGGAGATGAGCATAATCCACATTATGTCAATATCAGTCTTAGCTATACTCCTAAGGAAAGACAATGAATGAGAGATTTGATATCTTGATATAGGGATATTATCACCTGGACATATGAGGATTTAAATTTTTATGACCCCCAGGTCATCACTCATACCATTCGCTTTAAGTAAGACCATAAGTCATTTAGGTAGAGGCAAAGACTTGTGAATCCTATCCTAAAGTCTCTTATTCAGAAAGAAGTGGAAAAGTTATTAAGTGCCAAAATTGTCTTCCCCATATGGAAATCCACATGGGTAGCCAATTTGGTCCCAATAAGGAATAAAAATGGTGAAATTAGACTGTGTGGATTTCAAGAATCTGAACAAAGCTTCTAAAAAGGTTAATTAAACTCTGTCATCACTAGATGAGGTAATATAGATCATAAGTGGTTTTGAAATGATGTCATTTTTAGATGGATTTTTAGGCTACAGTCAAGTATTAGTGCAAGATAAAGATTAGATGAAGACTATGTTTACCATGAAATGGGGAACTTATGCATACAAAAAGATGTCATTTAACCTAATCAACATAGGAGCTACCTTTCAACATGCCATGGATCATGCCTTCAAAGGATTGAATAAGAAATATATAATTATTTATATGGATGATCTCATGATATTTTTAAAGAATAGAAAATACCATATAACTCACATACAGTCTATATTTTAGCAGTGCTAAAGATTTGACATTTCATTAAATTTGAAGAAAAACATAGTCAGAGTTACTTAAAATAAAATGTTGGGGCACATCATCACTAAGGATGGGATCACCATTGATCCTAATAGAATCCAAACAATTTTAAAGATTCAGCTACAAAATAAAAAAAAAGAACTAAATTCATTCTTTAGAAATATCAACTTCATGAGAAAGTTCATCTCAAGATTTGTTGAGATCATAAAGCCTCTAAATGCCATGCTCAAGTAAGATGCCAAGATAGAATGGATAGCTAAAGCCAAAAAGTCTTTTCAAGACATGAAGGATGTGATATCACAAGCTTTGATATTAATTAGTCTAGACTTTACAAAAGATTTATATTTATACTCCTTTACTTCTAAACACATAATTGCTACCATGATCACACAAAACAAGGATGAGATAGAACATTCAATTGCCTTTATGAGTATAAATCTAAAGGACACAAAGCTCAAATAATCCATGATTGACAAGTAGATCTTCACCCTTTTGAAATCAATGAAGAAATTAAAACATTATATTTTGAGGAATAAGACCATTGTTGTTGTCCCAGACCCTATTGTCAGTCTCACCCTATCACAAAATGAGCTAGGGGAATGTTGAGGAGATTAGATAGCTAAGCTCCAAGAGTTTGACATAGAAATTAGGCCTACCAAGATTTTTAGAGGATAAGGTATTTTTCATCTCATGATAGAACCTGACTCATGGATCACTATTGAAGAAGTATGTGAGCACAAATTTATAAAGGTGAGTGGTATACAAACATAGTTCAATACTTACTTATAGGAACTTATCCCCCAGAGTATAATAAAGAAAAGAGGAGACCTTTGAGGCTCAGATTTGATTATTTCATGATCAAAAAGGGAATTCTCCATTGGAGGAACTATGAAGGTATATATCTTACATGTGTATATGTAGAAGAGGCTAAGGAGATCCTATAAAATTTGCATCAAAATATAGGTAGTGATCACCCAATTTAGAATACCATAGCCCATAAAATTCTAAGGTTGGGCTAATGTTGGCCAACCATTTTCAAGGATGCTCACATGCATGTTAGAACTTGCCATGAATGTCAAACATTGGCCAAAATGTAGGTTCACGTAGCTATGCCTCTACAGCTAGTTATTGAGGGGAAACCATTTACACAGTGGGGATTAGACTTCATTGGTGTAATTAACCCAAATTCTTCTATCAGCCATAAATGTGTTTTAACAACTATAGATTATTTTACCAGGTAGATGGAAGTAATTTCCATAAAGAATAGCAGAGATCAAGATGTGATTTATTTTTTAGAGGAACACATTACTACTAGATTTGACACACCTATTTCTCTAGTATGTGACAACAGACTAGCATTTATATCAGTAGAGTTTTATGAGAGGGCACATGATAATCAAATTATAATTAGGTCAACCTCTAACCACTACCTTAGGGGAATGGATTAGCAGAGACAACAAATAAAAATGGGATTGAGGAAATCAAATTAGTAGGAGATAAACCTAGAGACTAGCATAATCTACTGAAGTATGCTCTTTTGGTAGACTGAACAAGATACAAGAAATCCTTAAAATCTTTGCCTTACCTTCTAGTGGATAGATGTAGACCAATTTTTTTGATGACATTGAAGCTACCTACTTATCAATTAATACAACACTACATGGAGCTCAATGACAAAGTAAAATCAAGACTGCTTGATATAATAGAGATGGAGGATTCAAGAATAGAATCCCTACGGACATTTAGCAAACACTAGGATGTAGTAAAAAGGTGGTTTGATAAAAGAGAAAAATTCAAAGCATTTAGGATTTTAGATCTGGTGTTGCTATTGGATAAAGCCCATGAAAATAAAAATAATAGGACAAGTTTTCCCCATTATAGATTGAACCATATCAAATTTTAGAGATTAGGGGCAATAACATGTTTCATCTAAAAGGACCCTAGGGTAACGAGCTTACATATCTAGTTAATGGATAGTTCCTGAAGCATTACTTTAGAGTTGTTCCATCTATGTTTATTATTAATTAAGAGGATTTAAATAATCTTAGACATAGGGCTAGATTAGATTTCATGCTTTTTAGAATATATTTCATGCTTTCTAGATTAGATTTCCATGTTTTTAAGAATAGATTTCAAAAAAAATCTTAGATTAGTATTTAATGATTTTAGTATTTTGCTTCCTAGAGTAGTTCCCTACTTTCTAGATTAGTTGTTTTTGTTTTTTTTTCCTGATGACTAGGATTGTGTTTGCTCCAATTATTACCAAAATAAATCCAAAATAACTAAATGTGGAATTTTGAAAAATGGTAAAATTAGAATATTGACACATTTAAAGATTAGTATATAGTTTGGGTATATTTATATGATTTGAATCCTTTAAGAATGAAAGTAGGTAGTTAGATATTATCTTGGATGGTGTCACAACTAAATACTTTTGTCAGGCATGTGGAAGTTTCTCTCACAGTATTCATATAAATTTAAAAAGTTTTATTTTTCATTGGATCAAATGCACTTGTCAAGATAATACATGTAGGAAATGATAGTTTTGGGTCTAGATGTGACTGGCAAGGCCATCCTATTAATGGTTTGTTTTATAATTATACCAGCTCATTGTGTTTCTTTCTCTCTTTTCCACTGATCAAAACTATATAAAAATGGAAACATCAATGAGTTCAAAAGAGCATAATAAGATCTAAAGAAAATAAATTAAAAAATCCCACATGATGAAATAAGGTCAATGTACCACGCATCATGGTTAGATAAAGCAATTGAAGGAGAAGTGAAGGAACCCAAGGTATCTCTATCAACTCTATGGATGTTTGGCTAGTAGCAGAGCAATTCCTGAGCTCCCTTTATTTTAGTGATTTTATCAATACTAGAGAAAAACCTATAGCCTCATAAAATGTTTATAAAACTCATCACAACAAGGGGTAAATAAATTAAGCACTCAACACACATAGATCCAAGAAATTTGAAGGCAAGTATGTTGTGTGAATTAACTTAGGAGTCTATTTCATGTTTTTGATTTAGGTATTTTTATTTTAGTGGTACATTTCATGAATGATTTTGTATTAAAAACTAGAGTTTTAGGTTCTTGAATACTCAGGAGTATTCCCTTTATAAGTTGTTATTTGTTTTACCCAACACCCCCTTTTTTTTAGAAGGAAATGAGGACCCACTTTTTTTTTAAATATGATCTTAGTGAGGAATCCTTTTCATATGTTTTATGCAATGTTTGGAAATCTAGGATTTTTACTTTTCTAATGGGTGATATTGGCATTATGTTTATTATATCTATGAGGCTAACTTGTATGTTGTAGATGAATTCTTTAGGCTAATTCTTTCAAATTTTGTGTAAAACTATCCTTTAGATGTATTTTTTGGGAAATTTTTAGTCTTACTTATTTTGGGCTTATTCTTTCAAAAATCCTCATCTTATCAAATAAATTATTATAAGCTCCTTGTCCAAAACAATTCTTCAGATAGAATTCAGCCTATAGACCTTTAGCCTTAATGGATTTCAAACCACATGCATTTTCCCCGAAATAAAATATTTATAGATTATCCCTTTTACCATCTCTATCTTATATTTTAGAACTCTTGGAATGATCCTCAGGTGTACAGAACTGTCCTTCAGGAGTTTTTGAAGTGATCTTGGGCCTTTAAAAAGTAGACCCTTCAAGAAAATTATGCTTCAAAGTAAACCCTTCATATTCCTTCCACCTACCCTTTGGGATCCTTCCAACTAGCCCCTAGACCTTTTTCCAACTAAACCATTTGCTCATTCTTGACTATTTATTTAGGGCACATGCCCTTTGGTTTTGGGTGGCCTACCCTTCAGCACTTTATAATTTCCTTTGAAGCTTTCCCAAGTGCCCTTTCTATCCCAATGTACCCCTTGAACTTTATGGGAGTGTCCTTTGAAATTATTTTTTTGGCTTTTTGCCCATCAAAATTCTTTCAGCATTTCTTTCGATTGTCCTTTGTGTTTTCCTTTAAAACTTTTATTTTGTACCTTTCCCAATTCCTTCATACATTTCATTTGAAATAAATTCCACTAAGTAAATATTTTAGGACATTTTAAAAGGATCTTATGCCCTAAACCATTTCCTTTAGACTTATTGTTTTAGACCTTTTGTTCTGATGCAACATCATCAAAACAATTCTTTTGAATGGCACCTACCCTTTGGATTTGGTTGAACCTACCCTACCAGATCTTTGTCCTATGCCATGTGCCCTTTTTCAAGTGACCACATACCCTTTAGATCTTTTGAAAATTACATTTTTTCCTTTATGAAATATCCAAGTGCACATTTTAAACATGCCCTTTGGCACTTCTATCTTGAGACCTTTTGTTATATGGCCATTTCCTTCAAAATTTTGTTTTGTGCATTTGGTTCGATGTAAAATATTTAAAATAATTCCTCTAAAGGGCACTTACCTTTTAGAATTCAAGAACCTACCCTCTAAATTAAGGCCACATACCCTTAAAATGTTGCCAAACCTACCCTTTAGGACCTTTTAAGTGACCCTTAACCATATTAAATTACCCTCAAAAAATTAAAGGTGCCCTTCAGCCCTCTAAACTACCCTTTGGGAATTTTTAAAGTGCCATTCGACATTTGTGAAGTAGACCCTTTGGGATTTTTTTCATGGACAAAATTCCCTATGAAGAGGACCTTTTAGACTGATACTACTCTTTGGAAAGTTTAGAATTATCCCTTAACCATGAAATACCCCTATAAAATAAATACTTTAGGAATTTTTCTCAAGGTCTTTTGGAGAAATATCAACAAGCATTTTACCCAAAATAATTCCCTCAAAGGAATTATCCATGAACATTGACCTAAAATCACCTTTTGGATGTTATAATTTTAGTTTTTTATTATGAGTATCATTATTTAAATTAATGACATACTTATTAAAGATAAAATATTTCCTATTATATAAATTCTAAAATCCCTCACCAACCTAATCTAATAACTTTGAAAAGTGAATGTTGCATATTTAATATCACATGAACTAGTATTCAATGTAGGATTTTATATAGATGATATGTAATCATTAAAGACATCATTTACATTTAAACTATCTTGAAATCAAAGTATCCTTGTCCCTAAATAGTGAACGAGATCCTTAGTTTCTACCTTGAAGAGTATACAATGAACATCAATCAAGATAGAGCAGAGGTGATCACATTATTATATAAATATTCACAATGCACATAAGGTTGACCAAGATAAAAACATGAGCACATAGATATAGTTTCCTTATCAAGGTCATCCTAAGGAACTAATACCCCATCTACATTTTTAATCAAAGACTACAAAATTCAAAGACACCATTTTTGATGCAGGGGTATTTGAAGATAAGTATCACAACTATTCATAGCTTTGGGATGTAATTGATTCAGTTGATATATTTTCCTTAGATGATGAGATAGTAGTATCATAAATGCTATTTGTTTAATAATTTTTAGCCTACAAGTGACAAAGATTACCCTTCACCATGGCAAAGCTATAAGTCATGTCATATATTGACCTTCTCATGGATTTATTCTTTACTAGTAAGATATCATAGGATGCTTACTTGTTGCATTTTCATGGAGATATAGTAGTCACATGCATATATGGAAGCAAATTTCAAATATATCTCTCTTATCATCCCAAATTCATACTATGATAAACACACTTGGATGTAATTAAAAACTAAAACCTCAATCTCAAAGGTTCTCACTTCATGGTTACTCCCAAGCTAGTCCATCACCTAGTAAGGAATGAAGCTAAAGGGAGCCATTCCAATAGATAAATTCAAGTTGGGAGTTTTAATAGGTATGGATCTACTCAATAGGATATATGGAATGCCTATCATCCATTTCATAAATTTGGATTGGGTGCCTCTACTATTTATGATGTTGTTTATGCCTTGGGAGAGTAATTAGCTTGAGGTTGAGGGAGTATATTCTACATAAGGATAAACACCCCATTCTCACAAGAGACTTTATTATGATGTTGTATTTGGTTGATGAAATTATGGTGGCATGTTACAAATACTTGGGCAATCTATGGACCCTGGCTATAGATTTTATAAATAAAATAATCTATGACCATTTTCAATTCATGCACATATATGCTTAGCAAAAACACATTGTTTGAATATGCAAAGACATCTATCCATAAGTGTGACAAGCCATCCATGGCTCACCCATGCCTCATATTGGGGAGAATATTTTGAATAATTTGAGTTTCAAGGGATATTATTTCTTATATCTAAACTTTATAGTCATTATGGTCTAGGGGAATAAGGTATAGCCCCTATGTCTCCCCAAGTACATACCAAATAAGCTAGTAGAATAGGAAATTGATTTCCAGTTATGAAACAACATTGAGGAAGATTTAGCTAGGTATAAGAAAGCCTTATTTTTTTAGAGCTTTATTATAATAAGTAGAATGCCTAAGAAAACATCTTGGTGATATTATGATAAAGTAGAACTGATATGGCTTCCCTACAATGCCACAGAGACATTGAGACCCCCATGGACATATCCAATAGCACATTATTAGATTCAACATCCCTTACTACCATCAACCTTATTACTATGACATATTTTTATTGAATGTTATGTCAGATGAAGAAGTCCTAGAGTGAGAATAAATTTTTGGGCTATAGGAAGGTCATCTAAGGATGATCCAAACAGAGCTTAGTATCTCTACTAGAGAATTAGATAGCCAAATATCTCTCTTCAAGGGATAAAAACATTCAAAATTCTAGAGAGGGTTTTTGGGGAGCATGAATCTTACTCATCTTTAAGACTTCCATTGAAGTTGAAATTGAAAATAGTCAAGAGGGAATCCAGGCTCCCCACATCGATTACACTAAGAGGAGGAGAAAGTAGAGATCTTGTCATTTTAGACTCTAATGAGGAAGAGATGTCTACTACTAGCACCATTCAAGTCCATATGGCTACCCCCATAGTGTCTACTATTTCAACTATTTGGGTATCTACTACACAAGTAGAAGCATCTTCCTCCCATGACACTCCCATTCAAGGAAAGACCACCTTGGTTTACACTAGGAAGCCAAAAACTCCTATAAGCATCTCTATAATACAAACATCTCAAGGCTTTCCCATTCCACCTATGAGGTTGTAGAAATTAGGAAGAGATGAAGTCATCATCAAGGACTTGGTAGATGATTCAGATGAGGAGGTTGAATTGGAAGAGACAAAATCTCTAAGCCTTCAACGGGACCCCATTAAACTATAGCTTCAAGGTACTCAAGCCTTTGTAACTTTCCTTTGGCTTCAATTTCCATTATTTATTTAACATATATTTCTTCTATGGAAGCTCCCACACCTTCTACTACATCCAACCCCTTGTTTCCTTCCATCTCTACCTCCATTCCTTTTATTTCTACAATCACCATTGATCCCTCCACTATCACCACTACACCATTTCCTATGGCCATTCCCTTTATTCCTACTAGTACTTCTATTATGAGACTTCACAAAAAGAAGAAAGCATCTAAGAAGGTGCAAACTGCTCTAGACACCCCACAACTACATGTCCAATCTACACAACTCTCTATTCCACTCCCCACTTCCACTTCTAATGAAAAAACTATAATAACCAACATAATTAGGGGGAGGAAGGAAAAACCTCGCTTTGTTTTAGTCTATCCACTTCCTCAAGTTGGAGGAGTAGACAAGTCAAAAATTATATGGCCTTCCTTGCTTAATGTATTGACCAAGGCTAGTAAGAAATAAAAAAGGGAAGAGGAGGTTGAGCAAGAAATTATTGTTGCAACCACTGAGGTACCCCTCAACATTTTGCCTTAGGCCATGGATTTGAGGGGCCAAATGTCAACTTATAGGGCCACTAATCTTACATCAGTGTTTACTTTATTTGACCCTCTGACTAGCTCAATCTAGAGATTTAAGAAGAGGAAATTTGAGGATGACCAGGGAGCAAGTATCATCCTTGAAGAGTTATAGCCAGTGTTCTACCTAACTAAGAGGAAAAATAGGTAGCTATGGGAGCTAATATATAAATAAAATATTTTAGGTTCAATTCAAGCACACAAGGATGTAGTGGTAGCCATCCACAAAGGTATAGAGTTAGCTCATCAAGAGCTAGAGGAGGAAGTGTGGGAACTATAGGCACAAATTGAGCAACTTAAGGAACAATATAGTATTATGTACATTCCTTCAAGCATCAAAGCTAAGGTAAGGGAGGCCACTTCTAAGTCTTACAATTATCTATAGGCCATGGAATTCATGAAGGCTGAGATGGTGCCTTACATGAGCCAAGAAAATTAATTATATGGTTCTCTAGCTCAGGATAGTACTAGCTTTAAGATGTTAGTTGCCTACATAAGCAACTCATTATATAGACATCTTGATCTAATGACTACATTTGAGGCATCTAAGTCCATAAACTTGGTGGTCATTATACATGAGGAGGTTAAGGAGTGGTTGAAGGTATTTTTAGACCTAATACCAGATTACAAAGTGCATGAGGCCCAATTCCTCCAAATTTTGAATGAATTAAAACTATCTAAAGTAAGGGATTCTACAGGTAAATTTATTAGTAAAATCAATTTTGATAAAATCATCTAGGAGGACACTAAGAAATTTAATCAAGGCATAAAAAGCTTTGTGGTGGAAAGCATAGATGCATAGTTAAGCAAAGTGAGAAGGAAGGTGACTGAAGTGGAGATTTTCAAAAGCAATTTCCAACTTACTAAGGATGAACATTAATGATTCTTTAGGCTAACTAAGAGACTCCACTAACCTTCACTACTTAACTTGGACATAATTTTTTAGTAACATGAGGTGTCACATAAAGTCTATAAGGAGAACAAGGTGAAGAAGAAGCAAGATTCTAGTAGTGGAGTTATGTCTTCAGTTTCTACTTTGACTTCAACTCTAACTAAAGCCCATGCTGCACTTTGGCCAATGCAACCTTACACATATGCATGTGCTACTCCTAACGGAACTTATATTTAGATTCCTTGTAAAATATAAAAATCATTTTAAAATTGATTTTGTATTTTATCATGCACATGTTGTATATTTCTTTTGTAAAGGCAATTTGTCTATTTATAGATTTTTAGCTTAAGCAGTTTTGATCACAGTTAAAATTACATGTTTTAATTGCCACATGTAATAATAATGCATAGACTTGGAGGATGAGGTGACCCCTCTCCAAGGTCTACATATAAAATTGTACCACCCACTTTGTTTTTTGTTAGAGAAATTTTAGAATACAGAGTAGGATCTATTTTGGTCATCAAACAAAGTGTCTAAGTATTTCCTCTCTAATGTTGTGTTGTTAATTGCTATTTTTTATGGTTATTTACTTAAATAAATATTTAGTGTGCTAATGCTATGAATAGATTATTGATTATTTTAATTAATGTGCCAAACTTAGATGTGTAATAGCTATTGAATATTGGTAAATGATTATTTTAAAATAGTTAAGTTATATTGAGACATATTTCTAGATGTGCACTTGTGTTTTCTTGGTGTAGTATTTTGAGTGTGTGTTATAGCTACCTTAGATAATCCATTAGCTTGAGCCATAATCTCCTGATTGAAGTGTGTTTAATAGCTATCTTAATAGGATCAACCTTTGTGTAAGGCTATTGAATTTCCTACATCCTCATTCCCTTATACTCTTTAACTTTGTATGGATACTAGTGTGTAATTGTTGCTATTAGTAGGCATTGGTTTTCAGAAGACACAAGTCTATCTAGAAACTAACCAAAGAAGTAATTACTAAGACTCACAAATATTCCTTTTCTACCCTAACTTAGCCTACTTTTGTGTTTTGTTATTGATATTTACCCACTCTATAATAAAATCTATCCACACCATCCAACTCACCTAGGGATTCACTCTACTAGAAAACCACGCCTCCATTAAAAAAAACCTTGTTAACAACCTGCATACTTTACTAGCTATTTCATCAACAGGTTGTCAAAAACCACATACCTAAAACTCATGCCCTAGAGTGTATTTTTCCTCCTTTGAGATCCTAAAATATTAGAGGCTACCTCATTATAGTTATGGTGTGCATAAAATCTACATCAATAGACTTGATACTTTGATTATATTATTTCAATTTGATATGGTTATAATATGTGACTCAGGATAGATTGGCTAGATTGGTTATACTTGAGTTATGTGATTGAGATTTTTTTCTCTTAATATACTTGGCATAATTCATCCTTATACCATATTGGTGGAATGATCACCCTCTAATTCCCCCTCTTCACATCTTCAAGGTTTAGTTGTAAACATCTCTCCAATGCTTTAGCTAGGAAGCATCTCTACCAAGAGAAACTACTAAGGGGAAACATGGTTGCATCAACACATAGGTGTACTCCTTCCTTGCTCTCTTTCTTTAAATTATTCCATTTCATATTATATGCACTGACTACACCTAATAAATTTTCATGGTTGTAGGTCATTCACATATATAAAATTCAAGTGGGTGTAAGCATACAAGGTGTGTTGTACACACCATGATACATTTTATGTCCCTTAACTTATTAATTTCATATTTATGCATTATTATATTAAAAGGGGGGAAATTTAGATGCTCGGATCTAGATTTATGTGTTAAATTATCCTTGTATATTTGACAAATATATCTCAATGCTCTACCCTTCATTTTGACCTTCTTTCCAACTGAAAGGCTCACATTCACCACCTCACTAGGTCTAATTACTTATTTCTTAGTCCAAAATTTATTATTCTAATTGTCTATACCATTTATAACTATAAAACACCTAAAATATAATACATATCCTTCACTGTTAGTTAAAGAACCTTAGTAGCTTTCCTCTTTTATGGATACTTATATTCAAGTCAGGACATTAGCATCGATGTTATTATCCCTGCTCAAATATAACTATCATTTCCCTAAAAACACTAATTTTTTTCAAATCTTTCAAAAAAATATTGGTTGGCCTAAGAATTATATTAACCATTATATGAGGATAATTTTAAAATAACTAGTATGAATACAAGTTAAAGTCATTTTATTTTATATCAAACAATCACCTCTCAAGCTTAAACATATTATTGAATATCAAAGTGAACAACAAAGATATTCTACCCTATTCATTCATATCTAGATATAAATCATAGGTGCAATCATAATAAAGGTCTAAAGCACTCAAAAGATAGCATAGGAGACATATTTTTCAAGTTACAAGCTAGATCATTGCATTCACTCGCATATAGCCTACAATATTGTTCACACACATACCAACATATAAGGAAGAAATATGTAATTTTAAGGACCTCTTTGGAGTATTGGCTATGTAGACAATGCTCATTGATAGAGGGCTCTTTGAGGTCAGATCAACACCATGAGCCCACTAACCCATTTTTTCAAGCTAACCTAACCTAAAGTGGATAGCTAAGGTTTTAATCCATAAATAGTGATACATAGCATGTGAATGAGATCCAAATACATCAAACAAATGGTGAAAAAAACCTATAAATACCTAGGTGGTTGCATCTTGATATAATGAACATTTTGTACATGATAGGTTCATGGATATTTAGACAGTAGCCTCGATGTAAGTGTCCACAAGTTGATACAAGTGTCCTTATAGAAAAATAGACTATTTCCAAAATTTTATGAGTATTTTTTGAACATTAAACACCCTATTACCACACCTTTACATCTCAAATATATTTATACATCATTGTATAAGCTAAGTATTATTACTTATTCATGATTACATATTCAATGTATTACTTGACACTATGTTTTTTATATTTATTATTTTCTTGATTTAGAAATGAAATTGAATATAATAAACTAAATTATTTAATTAGAATGCTTTTAGGAATATTTTATCCACTCTTGAATATCATATTCCCCTATAACTCTTAATTCCAAAAAGGGTTAAATGGGTGGACAAAACATTAAGAAAGGATCAACCCATGTATAATCTAAATGGGTTGTGGATGGAAAGAAAAATCTTAAGATGTGACATCATGATGCTAAGCAATCTATAAATATGGTGGGAAAAAAGTGACTATCTATAGAACACAAATGGTATCAAGAAAGCCAATGCAATCAATTTTTGAGTCTAAAAAAAAATGATGTATCATGTAGTATAGAGAGGAAAGGTGGTACTACTAGAAAAATTTTAAAAAATATATATCATATTGGCCAATGTAGTAGGCTATAAAATTGGGTAAATAAAACTATATTTGGCTAGCTGATGTAGTCAAGAATGTAGAATAAATTGTACCAAGATGGCCAATATAATTGGTTGTGAGGTGATAAATTTAGATTGTATTTAATAGACTTATGTATTCATGGATATAAACATAGGTAAATTTATCAATTTGACCAATGCAATACACACACACACACACATAATTGTAATGGGCTTAGTTGATGTAATTATTACACATCATAAAATTATATTGGTTTAGTTGATGCAGTTTGTAATATAGCAATCAAATCAAGAAATAAATTACATCAAACTAAATTTTGAAAACAATATCAAGGAAAAGGATTTGATTGATAGTGTGGGCTCTCAAATGTACTTTCTCATTCATTGATTACTATCAACCCAATGTTTCATATCACTAACTATATAGGCTCAACCATGCATGTAGCCCACTAACTCTATTTTTGAGGGTATAGTGAGAGTAAATTCCTTGGGAAATACGCTTCTCTTAGGTGCACCAAAAAACCAAATGGATAGTTGGTTTCCTAAGTTCAATAAAAATTGAATCCTAGGCATTTATAACATATTATGAGGTATGTAGAAACTAAATTCCATGTAAAACATTATATAGGTAATGGGTATTAGGACAATGTCCTACACTTCTTAGTGTTAGTAAAATAGGTCAACCACTTATCCAAAAATGATATTTCTCTATGTTATTTTAGAATTTTTTGATTACATTTTCTAAGGAAAAACAAACAAAGATAAAATAAAGTTTGAAAATCAATGTTAAAAACTAATTTGAAGAATTTAATGAATTGAAATAAATAATAAGATAATAGTATTGAACTAGTTGATACAATTACAAATTAAATAAAATTAAACACATATAACTATAGCGGTCTAGCTAATACATTTCAAAACATATAATATAACTATATCATGTTAGTTCATATAGTCTATACAAACACAAAATAGACTCGCATTGGTCAATGTCATTCACAAACATGAAGAAAATTATATTGGGTTGGTTGATGCATTTTATAGACTATAAGAAACTATATCTAGATAGACAAACTAATTGGTTAAAGGAATGAAGGGTGGTGAAGGTTTCATATCAGGTTCACTAAAATATATGCATAAGCTAGGATTAACATTCAATTATCCTATCTCAATAGACTCTGACTCAAAGAATGATAATCAAATATATCCCATGATAATTAGTTAGTTTGAGTGATGATCAATGAATTACATAGGTATAATATAAGGTTTACTATGTCATAAATGCATAGAGGGAAGGGTCTAAATCCTATGTCTATGACACAAGTAAATACCTCTCACTAAACCTCTATGAAATTAAATGGTTGTAAGTAATGTATGTAAATGCAAGTAAAGAAATGTAAGTAAACTAAACTAGGGAGGAAAGGATTAGAAAGTTTGTAATTGGTAAGGTGCCATGGTCAACAAATTAGGGTCTAGGAAACCTAAAATAGAATCAGGAAACCAAGATAATTAGTTAGTTTAAGTGATGACCAATGAATTACATAGGTATAATATAAGGTTTACTATGTCATAAATTCATAGAGGTAAGGGTCTAAATCCTATATCTATGACACAAGTAAATACCTCTAACTAAACCTCTATGAAAATAAATGGTTGTAAGTAAGAAATGTATGTAAATGCAAGTAAAGTAATTTAACTAAACTAAACTATGGAGGAAAGGATTAGAATGGTTGTAATTGGTAAGGTGGCCATGGTCAACAAATTAGGGTCTAAGAAACCTAAAATAGAATAAGGAAACTAAGAAATCTTACAACCACACACATTCATTCACTAAGAAACAAATAATGTCTATCTACTAAATAAATAAAGGAAAGAGTAGATGGTTAGAAATGCTTACCTTGATTTGAACCCATTGATCCTCAATCTTCCCCTTGGATCAAATGGATATTTTTAAAAGATCATATGGGTTGAAGACTTAAAATGGTCTCCAAATACTACCACAAGAAAAGATTTCTTCAAGACAAGATTATAAACCACAAACTCCTCCAAAATGACTTAGAGAAAAATATCAAGTGAAATAAGAGCTAATAAAGTCTAGGATTAGATTACAAAGTTGGTTAGTCAAATATTAGTTAATAAATCCATGAAAAATACATAAAGAACTTAACAAACAAATTCAACCTATTCCAATGGGGTTTTTAAATGATAATTAAATAAAAATTGAAAGAAATTAATACCAATCACCTTCCCAAATGATTCCACCATCCAAGAGTGGCTCAAAATGTGTTTTCCCCCTTGATCTAGTGTTCTTTCCTTTGTTAACAATGGATGCCAAGCTCCTCCATTTCCTCAAGATCACTATATATAACCTAGGCTCAAGGATAAGAAATCTCTAATATATGCCTATCAAATAAATCTTTCAAATAAAACACAATGATCAACACAAAAGGTTGTGGAGAAAATTCTACATTATAAGTTTACAATAATTTTACATTAAAATGATGTTTTATGCCCTTTTGTTTATAGATTTTCCAAATGGTATAAGATCAACCATGATCATCCATTTTAATATTAAGATGTGTGGCCATGAATTAATCTAATATTACATAATAAATTTATAAATATCCTCATAAATATTTGGGAGGATGAGGCTTTAATGAGGCATGGGTACCCATAATCTTGATATTTTTGCATTTATGACTTAAGGATGCCACCCCATAGATCATGTCACTAGGTGATACAGATATTGAGAATCAATTTCTAATAATGAAATAATCAATAACCTCCATGGAAAATCCACTGAAGCTTTTGATTTGAATTAATTAACTTGAACAAGTTTAATTAAATTTGGTGCAATTCTTTCGAAATTGGTGCATAATTAATCAAAATGGTCAAAAAGTCAATATTGGGTCATAATTTGACTCAGGAAGAATTAGAAGACAATTTTAGATGTTTATGTACTATATTCCCAATTAGGATGTTACCGACATAAAATAACAAAGGTACATGATTTATACTAATGAATTAGAAGAAAAGAATGATCTAGAGCACAAAAAGGCAAAATCATCATTTTAACTCAAAATGAATTGATCAAAGTTAGGAATCACATAAAATGCATTACTTTTTTTATGGATACATTGGCCTAAATTATCACTTGTATATGACAAGATTGAACCATTTAGCTCATTTTTAGTGATTTTGGCCGAAATTGGGTATTTGAGTGAAATTTGAGTAAGATTGATAATGTCAACACAAATATTGTTAGTAATTGGATTTCTACATTTTTCCCCTATTTGAGAAGGCATGGTGAGACATTTGGGTGAATAAACATCTTTTCAAAAAAAAGGTTGTCTAGAATAAAATGGAAATGGCCCATGATGCCCCCTCAAGAGGATATACTAGGATGAAAGAGAAGGATCAACTCTCAAAGAGAGAGGGAAAGTGAGAGATTAACCCATGGAATAGATCACATATAGACAAGATAATGCTTGCACACATGGTTACCATCAATGATAAAAATATAATTAAAGGTATAATGGGCCCCAAAGACAAGGGCAATGGGGAGGATTCAATCCAAACATATAAGAGACACACTTGAATGCACCTAATTTGAGAGTGAAATTTTAATGCTTATGGAATTGATCAATCCCAAGATAAGTTGCATACTAAAATAGTGCCATCATGGGAAAAAGTGTGGAGAGATTAGAATTAGAGGAAAAGGAGAATGTGGTCTCCAAATAGATGATAATAAGAAGTGCCCCAGTAAAGTGAATTTGATCATGATAATATATGTGTGCCATAGTAGGGATAATTTTTATCATTGATAAATAATAAATAATGGTCTTGACCCCATAGGGCTGATTTAGATTTTTAACTTGGTTTAAATGTTGTGCCCCATCATGGGAAAATTGGCAAGCAATTAGCTCAAGGATATAACTTAAAACATAGATTAAAGTGAGTAGACACAAACATAGATATAATGGTTTAATGGCCATGAAATCCATAAAAACCAAGTGTATTAGGATGCATAAAGTGATGAAAATAAGAATAAAGATGGCCAATCTGACCTAGGATACATCATGTGTCCAAGCCCTACCTACATAATCTAGATGAACCTCAAGCCAATTTAGTTCACCCACAATTGGGGGAGAATGGAATGAGGGATGATGAAAATTGACCAAGAGTTGATTAGACTCATTATGTATGCTAAGAGATGCATTTCTAAGCATAGAGTTAGGTGTTAAACCTATTGAGACTAGTTTATGCATAGTGATCTAGAGATCTACTCATCAAAGTTGTGTTGACATTAAGACTTGAATCTAGAGCATAAAATGCTTGCTATATAAAGATAAATTAGGCATCATAAGTATGAGACAATCATAATGACATGGCATTTCAAATGCACAAAGCCAATTCAAATGTGAATACTTATAACTAAAGATAATGGTAAACAATGACCAAAACTAGAGTTACAGCTATTTACATTTAAACAAAAAAGCAAAGACAAAGAAAAATATAAACATAAATGAACCTAACTTAAATCAATATATTAACAATCAAGACTTAAGTAGGAAAAAGATTGTATAAAAACAAAGCAAGAACAACTTGACAACACAAGATCAAGATATGAATAATCAAGATCTATGTGGACCATCAAGATGCATTTAGAAAAGGAAACAAAGAAGCAATAACAAACACGAAAACAAAAGACCAAAAAACACCAACAACAATCAAATAAATAAAATGTTTTTGGATTTTTAAAATTTTATGAATGTTTTTGGAATTCTAAGTATCTCAAATCGATTGAGAATTAAGACACACAGAATGGTCTCGCTAATGAAATGGTGAGAACACACCAAATTAAAATGTTCAGAAGATGGTGAGAGTATAATAAAAGGGGGACTAAGTTGATCTCAACATGAATCAAGCACAACCTACATAATCCTATTATGACCCCAAGTTACATTAAGTCTTCCTACATAAAAGGTGATGAAAAACCAACTAGATGTCAACAAGTTTGCAAACAAAGGCCAATGACAAGGAAAATGATAATAGGAATGACCAATTGATGTGGCAATGCATGATAAAAATGAATTGTACCTAATTTTCCCATAAGTGGTTATAATTAAGAAACAACATCATAATTATTATTTTCTCAAAGGTGGTTATAATGAGGGGTATTAAATACAATATTAAATTACCCATAGACAGTTATAATTAGTGATACCAGATAAGATGATAGATAAAAGATAACTTTCTAGATCAAATGTCACACTACTCCCATAGACTATATTTCAACACAACATTCTAAAACTATTGAAACTAGGTCAAAATCCCCTTACAAAAAGAATGAGAAGAACCAAAGGAACCAAGATCAAAATGGGGTAAGTAGGATGACTAAAACAAATAAACTTTGGTCAATAATAAAGGATTGATATAATAAAATGGTATAAGAAAAAATATCAAAAAATAATTGGATATAATGGCAAAAAAGTTTCCCCCAAGTAATGATGGCTTTGATCACAAAATTCTAAGAGTGTTAGCTTAGGTTACTTATAAAATGGTTAGAGTGTTCAAACTTAACGATTGATCACAAAATGGTGAGATCATGATAAAGGTGACTGAGATGGCCTCAATAGAAATTGATCACTACCTACATAGTCATGAATGACCTCAAGTCAATGTAGTTCAAATATCATGGTAAACAAAACATAATGGTGTAATATTGCCTGTAATGAAATGGTCTATAGGTTACCCCTAAGAGATGGTAAAATGGCAAATGAAAAATGGTTTTGTTTCTCTTGATGATTAGGAAATGCACATCCTAGTCAACATGTGAGACAACCATAATAATCAATCATAAAAATTACTACCCAACACCCTTTTGAAATAGTTATTTCTTTAAAAACTTGTTGCCAATTTGGATCTTAATAATGTGTTCATAATCTCCATTGGTCATTGATTTTGATTCCTTCAAACATTAAGACAAGATATTCTCATAGCCTCTATAAAATAAAGTGTTGCTAGGAATGGTAAATAATGTTAGTATAAATGATATAAGTGGGTAATGAATAGGTGGATGATAATGGAGTGTATAATGGCTGGGAAACAAATGAAGATTGGAACTTTTAGTCATATGTAATGTTTCTAATTCTAGATTTGGCATAATTTTGGTTATGGTAGGGATGAAGACCTCTAAAGATTCTCTTGATAGGACCACCAAATTATTTTGTTGTTTGATCTTGAGAGTAACTGCCATCTAATTATGTTATAGATGAGATGTACTGAGTTGAGCTTGAATAATGTCTTCATCAAGCAGTGAAGAATTTTTTTGCTAAACTGTTGGTGCCTCGATAAGGTTTTTACCAAGTAATTTGTCCATATTATCCCATAGTGCCTCTGAGAATGTTTCACAAAGAGATGTTAACATATGAATTTGATTGTCCTCTATCACCTTTGAAAAGGTTTCAATAAAACATGTTGATTTTGATCTTTGCTTATCCACTAGTGCCTCTCAAAAGGTTTCACCAGAAGATTGTTCATCTTCTGCATGAATTTAGTCTTAGTCCCCCTAAGATTTTGCAAATGGTATGTTTCCATGGATGAAGTTCAACAAAGTGTGATTTTGTCAGTCCTAATCAACACTTTTGAGAGGCGAAATATCAATATAATGGCTATGTTGGATGGAGGTAATGAAATGATGAAAGGTAGCACAGTTTTCATAAAATATACTATGAGAATTTATGTTGATGTTGAATTGATCATCCTTAAAAATTGTAGAAGGATCACAAATATATTCAAATTAATCTTCAAGGTAATTATAACCAATATTATAAAAACCATGATTGTACTTTATTTCTAAATTTGATTCCAAGTCAAGGGACTCTAAATATGATATTGTATCGAATAGTGATTTTGATTCTAACATTAAATCTGATGTTAGTTCAAAAATAGAATCTAACTCTAATGTTATTTCTTCATTTGATGTGGTTGTTTCTATAATGTTTTATTGAATTCTTGGTATTGAATAATTAATGGTGTGTGATGGCATAATGGGCTCAATAAAAAGTGATTTATCTAGTAAGGGTTCAACATAGATTGGATCATCTAAGTGAGGCCAATCAAAGAGAGGGAACCACTCAAGGGATGATTTTCTATAATCTTGTCCATCAAAAGGAGACTCCTTTATGAGTGGGAAAAGATCAAGAGACAACTCTATCAATACTGGCTTATCTAGGAGATGGGGCTCTAAAAAAAAAGGTAAAACAAGAATAGGTGATTCATCACATGTTAACTCATCATAAATGGGTGTTTCAATAATAACATCATGATCTTGGTTTACAATTATTTACAAAATATCAACTTTGAACACATTATGGTCCTCATAAGATGGCTCTTAGAGAGGTAATGGTTCTTATTTTACTTGAAAATCGACAAATAATTTCTAAAGTGGGGAACATTTGGTTCAAAGTAATCAATGGTCTGTGGTTCAATAATGGAATATCTAAAACTTAGACTATTGAAGAAGGGATCAACAAAATTAGGTTCATCAAATGGAGGACCTTCAACAATAGGTTCAATAGATATAGGAGATGGGCCTAGAATGGTAATAACTAGATGTTGCATAGTTTGGTTGTTCACACAAACCAAAGGAGAATGTCCTAAAATGGTAACCTTCACACGTTGTGAGGTTTGATCACTCACACAAATTGAAGCATAATAGCCTAAAATGGTAATCTTCACCCATTGTGGATCTTGATCACTCATACAAGCTGAATGGGGATAACCTATAATGGTAACCTTTGAGTGTAGAGCATAAATAAAAGGAGGATATCCTAAAATGGTAACATTCAAGCATGGTACAAAAATTAAAGGGTTAGGATAGGGACGATGCACAAAATTGGCATGGATCAGATTAGTATTCAATAAATAAGCTCAAAGAGGGTGACATCCTCCAATAAGATATAATATTCATGTTCATCATAAAAATGGTCTACTTCACAACTAAATCCACAAGAGACCCCACTACAAGTATACCTTAGCATCATGTCTAGAAAGGTTTGTTTTCTATGTTTGCCAAGATTTGGACTATGTTTTACAAATGTTTGAGCAAGGTATGGATTTTAATATTTCTTCCAAACAAATGACTAAGGCACCAAATAAAATCTAAAATGAGAGTGGCATGGAACCACACACAATTAGAATAATGATGTTCATGAATTTACTCAACCTTGGGTAAATTTGAAATCATATGAATTGGAATAGGGTATGATAACTCAAAAATCCAAGGTGAAAACTAATACACCAAGCCTATTTTTTTATGATACATCAATACCATAAAATCTAGTTCAACTTCGATGAGTTTCTACTAAAAAATTAAAAAATAAACCTCATATTAGGAAGGAGACAATACGAACCAACAAACTCAAGATATGAAAATATACAAGAATTCCTAAGTATAAAACTAGAACCAAATGGGTAACATAATGCCACCACATGGTAATGGGAATGGTATTATAAAATATGTTCTAAGACTCAAAGTGTGAGTGATACACAAGATGACTTAAGTCCACCAATGATGATAATGATAATGATTCTATAAATAGCCTTCAATCTAAATTGGAAATTGAACCCAAGCTCCCTCAAGTCAAGTGCAAATGGTGAACCCAATTAACACATCAACCTTTTGAAATTTAAAAAGTATAATTTTGAATTTGAACTATCAATGAAGGAATTAATAGAATTTGGCTAGTGGTTTAGACTCAAATGGGCACATAACTGCACCAATTAGATGATATGACACAATGTTTAAAATGATAAATTTGAACAAGGAAAAGATTGATTTTCACTTGGACAGTATAACACCTCCTTGTTCAAGAAATTGGTGGAAAATTCATTAGGTTTTGATGTTTATTTACAATAAATTTTTTACTCAAATCAAGGACCAAGTAAGCTAAGACCAAAAGATATATTCAACTAAGTAATCATCCCAGATCCTATCAAGGTGCAGTAAAGTAGGGTTGACTAAAACTCTACAAGTTTGTGACCATTCCAGATTTCTTCCATGTGTATAAACTTTCACATTTTCACACAAGAGAAGTATCACATCAATTAGATCTACATTAAATGGCTTGTTGTGAAAATATCTTATCTTTTTCACAACCACTACGTCTATCACTTGCTCAGTGTAGTGTGATATCCTAAATGATCATATGTTTTGAGTTGACTTGCCACTAACGGATATGGTTTAACCACTCAAACCACCATCCTAGTGGGGAGATCCAAATTTATATACCCCTATAAAGAGGGGTTGAAGACAATGCTAGGAGATGAAGCCCTGGGTCAAAGCTTCCCTATAAAACCTGTGGGAGGTAATGAAGTCCCCCTCACAAGCCAAAATACATTAAATAAAAATCTAAATTAAAAAGATTTATAGGATATTTTTAGATCATGCAAACCATATGGGTTTTAGGGAGAGCCTTGAAAACTTCCTTTTTGAGCCTTAGACAAAGGCACAATTTGTAATGGAAATGGTGATTTTGATCCCACAAGTTCCCTAAAGGGGATGTGGGGAGAGCATATATACACAAATTCCTTTTTTCTCAAACAATTTTAACCAAGCAATTATAGATGAATTATAAAAAATAAAACTTTGAAGTGATTTTGGTTTTAAGCAGTGAATTGAAGTGTTTGGTGATTTTCTTTGGCCCCTTGGCCTTAAGTTGCAAAAACTTTTTAAAAAAATCATAAAACATTCAATATAAACAAGCAAATTTTCCTCTTAATCACCAAAGGAAAGTTTTTAGTTCTTTTTAAGCACCAAAAATATGTTAAAAAGACTTAATTAAGTTCAAAATGATCACTTTCCTTACTATTCCTACATAATAAAATTAGATAGTGTAATTTAGCTTTGAAGCTCTTTTCACTTTGAGACAAGAAAAATTGGATTTATTACTCTTGGGTGCATGTTTTTTTGAAACACAATGACCATCAATGGTTACCCTTCACCATCGGTGATTCTTGAAATACCATCATCAGTTGATAACCAATCATGGTATGTCAAAAACAACTATCGACAGTTACCTGTGAACCCAAATACATCAATGTTATGCTTCAAAATATTTGTTAGGATAAAATCTCTAGAAGTTAAGCTTTTAGATCAAAAATATGTTTAGACCAGAGACTTACAAAATCCAAATCACTAGAAATAAACTTTAATAAATCTCAAAATGAAAATTTTTAAGTTATATTTCCCTTGCTATCTAACCGTAGCTAGTTGGACCCAACCATTGGTGGTTACTAAGAACCATCGATGGTCACTGTGTAACCTGTGAGTGCACAAAAATGTTAGAAACAAGAAAAAATGAGATAAAAATGATGTTGAAGGACTTTTAACTAACTAAAATGGAAATTTGAAATTACCATAGTGTCTTCATTGCTTAAATGGACTCCATGAGTCCCACCAAACATGACAAGATGTAGGATTAGATTACAAATTTGGTTAGTCAAACACTAGTCAATAAATCCATGAAAAATACATAAAGAACTTAACAAACTAAGCCAACCTATTCCAATGGGGTTTGAAAATGGTAATGAAGTATAAATGAAATAAATAAATACCAATTACCTTCCCAAGTGATTTCACCATCAAAGAGTGGCTCCAAGCATGTTTTTCCCCTTGATCTAGTGTTTTTGTCTTTGTCAACAATGGATGCTAAGCTCTTCCATTGTCTCAAGATCACTATGCATAACCAAGGCTCAATATGAGAATATTTAATTTAGCCTATCAAATGAAGCTTGTAAATAAAACACAATGATCAACACAAAAGGTTATGGAGACAATTTTGCATTATAAGTTTACAATAATTTAGCTTCTAAAAATGATGTTTTATGCCCTTATATTTTATGTATTTTCTAAATGAGCTAAGATAAATGTGACCATCCATCTCAAGATTGAGATGTCTAGCTATGAATTAATCCAATATTTTCAATTAAATCCATAAATATCTTCATAATGATTTGGTATGAAGGGGCATTAATTAGGCATGGGTGTCTATAAACCTGATATTTATGGCTTATGGATGCCACTCCATTGATTATATCACTAACTACTACAGATATTAAGAATAAATTTACAATAATGAAATAATCAATAACCTCCATGGAAAATACACTTAAGCTCTTGATTTGAATTAATTAGCTTAAACAAGATTAATCAATTTTAGTGCAATTCTTTGGAAATTGATGCTCAATTAATCAAAATGGTCAAAAATTCATTTTGCTGGATCGTAATTTGACTTAAGAAGAATTGGAGGGTGATGCTAGATGCATTGTAATTGTATTCCCATTTAGGATATTTCCAACACAAAATAATAAATGTATGTGTGTGTACTAATGAATTAGAAGAAAAGAGTGATCCATAACACAAAAAGGCAAAATCTTCATTTTGACTCAAAATGAATTGATCAAAGTTAGGAATCATATAAAATGCATTGCCCCATTTAAAGATACATTAGCCTAAATTAGAACTTTTATATGACAAGGTTGAACCATTTAGTCAATTTTTAGTGATTTTGAAACTAAATTGGGCATTTGAGTGCAATTCAAGATTGACAATTTCAACACAAATGGTGTTAGGAATTGGATGCCTACATATATGATATGTTTAGAATGAAATATAATCCATATTTATATTAATCTAATACCCAAAATCAACCTTAAACACTAAGTCAATGGTATTGGCCAAGTTGATATAGTACAGATGCTAGAATACAAGTCCATAACTACATCAAGCTAGCTAATACAATATAAGAATGTAAAATTCACTAAACAGATGGTTTTGGGCTAGCCAGTGCCATAAGATATAAGGGAAACTAGCACAACTAAGTAGGATTTGATGGAAGGAGTTAAATGGTAATATAATTTTAATAAGCTAGGTTGATGATAGGAATGGTATGATCATGACAGAGTAGCAATATCTCTCACAAAGTAACACAATCCTTCCCATCCCTTTTATGGTTCACCCTTTGACATCCTTATTCATTCTTGTCTCCACTAGGATCCTAAGCCTTTTTGAAATCATATTAATCTTCTCTATCTTAAATAACTATCATCCTTCATATCCATCTACACTATTCCATCATTAACACCAACTTCATCACCTGCTACACCAATTCCAAAACCTCACTTTCCATGTTTGCTTTAAACTATCTCATTTTCATGTAGATTCGTAGGATTGAAAACTTCATGAATGGTTCCAATGTTATTTTTTCACATTATGGATCATATTTTTATCCTCCTATAATGTGTTTAAACTCCCTTACACAACCAAATAAATACCTCAATTCCCAAGATAGAACTCTTAACCAATCTACACTTTCTTCTTTGAAGTCTAGTTCCTTGTAACCCTCTTTTAGCATAAACTTAGTAGTTGTGAACAATATACAACATTTAAAATAAAAATAAAGATGATTTGAGATACTATTTATCTTATAATTTCAAAATAAGTTTCAATTCTATATCCTTAATGGATATCTACTAATTCACACCACCTACCTGTCAAATAGGTCTCTTTAGGCCTAGTGCACTACCATAGTCTTGTATACCTTATTATATAGTCTCGTACCACTCTATAACATTTTTAATCCTTGATATCACATAATAGTACCATATATTACAAATTTTCAAAAAAAATTGATAGTTGTAACTCCAGATATTTAAGTTTCCAAATTGAAACCCTAGCTTACGTCTACACAAGCTTGTAGGTGGCCGAGAGAAAACAAAAAGGACTAGAATGAGTTTTATACCATTTAAAACCCTAATAAAACCTATATTAGGTCTGAATTAACTTTTTTCAACTTTTACAATAGTTATTAGTTCATGAAAAATCACAAAATTTTCCCAACAAGCAAATTTACAGAGTTATGTGTGCTCTTTATAGGATTATGTTTAGTAAAATGCAAGTTAGGTGGAATATTGTACTTATAAATGTATTTATAATCATTAAAAAGGATCACCAACATCATTAATAAAATCTCTAATATTTTTTGATAAAAAACACTTCAATAATCACTTAAAATCTCAATCATAAATACATCTTTACTTCATTTCCTGACTGTGTTAGAGCATGGTGCTTCTAATTTGAATGTACTATAGATTTTCACTTTGATATCTGCCAAAATAGTTATGGAAACACAAAAAAATCATTCATAAAAATAAAACACATCACTTAAAATAATATTAATCTATTAAATTCAATAATTATTATTCAAAAACATCTATTTACTCAATTATCTCAATCATATATATAGTTCATGTATAGAATTTTGGAAGGCAGGCAGAGTTATTTAGTTTTTGATCATTTATTGATATTTATGCAAATTTATTAGAAATTATACTAACATACCTACCTTTTACCCCTAACTCTTCTCACTCATATGCATTTTTTCACCTTTTATGACACTTGATCATGCAAGATAACTTCTTTATGCCAACTCCACATAGGGTGGAAATTGCATAGGCATGTTCTTTGGTTCACACTAAATTTTCATGACATGCACATTTAAAACACATATTACACAGACCTATGACATTTTATTACCATTAAAAACATTCATCAACCTCTACATTTCACACACAAACCAAAATATCACTCTAAAGCATAGTTTTCAAATTCAAATTTTTAAATTTCTCTTTTTGGCAAGAAATTTTAAAAGGGATAGAAAAATACAATCTCAAGAAACCTAATGAATCCAAAACATATTATGTGTGCCTATAAGACCTCTCTCAATCACATAAGACCAAAAATCATCATTATGAAACTCTTACACACACTATCTTCTCAAGTTACCTTTTGATACTCTACATTAAGCTCCTTAGGTGGGAAAATTTGAGTTCATGCTCAAATGTACCTTGTCTAACTTCTTTATTTCCAATTATTTATCCTATTATGTTCTAATATCCTCTTTTTTCTTCTTATCTTATCTCTTTCATTTCCTCTTGGTTCTTTTATCTTTATTTCCTTTCCTTGTTGTGCCTCTTTGCCAACTCATCCTCTACCTTCATGATGTACATGATCTACTACAACTATTTATCCTCTTCATATTCTATCTCCTCCATCTTATATTTTTCTTCATCATAATCTAACTCAAATGGTTGGTTCCTATTCTTCACTCTTACTTCTACTCCATAGCTTCCTTCTACATGTGTCGTGGTTTGTTCATGCACTCCTTGTTGGTTTATCTTCTTGACCATGATTTATCCTTCATCCTCATGCTCTAATGGATTATTATGCCTCTATTATCCTCCACCCTTATCCTACTCTCATTTTTATCTTATTTTACTTCTTATTATCACCCAAATTTTCACCCTTGGAGGGTAGTTCAAGATTTCCAAATTCATGTTAACATGGAAACAATCTTAGACTATGGGTGGACTAATATTGAATTAAATATCTAGGTTAAAGGGCTATCTCCCCTTGATCTATCATGTAGACTCACAAACTACTCTAACAACTTGTTAAGAAAAGAGAGATAAACCTATTCTAATGTAGGTGATTCATCAAATATACTTGACCACTACCAACTAGCTACATTTGTAATTCAACCATAAGACTAGAATGCAACAAACACTACTCTTAATCTACCTCTCTACATTAGCACTTCATTATGGAGGTAGTGAAATATGTTTGAGCTAGTAGGACTATTCAAGAGGTCATGAAATGACACTAATTAAAATATAACTCACTCAACCTTCACACTTCACTTCAACACTTCACAAGACCTATAAAAAGTCTTTCAAACTAAATATAAATTCTAGAAAAGGATAACATACTAAAGAAGCAAAGCTAATCACTTCATAAGGTCAAATAGTCATGTACACACATTGAAACTAGTCAAAAGAGGAGGTAAAACTAGACTTTTCTCATGGATTAAAGGCTTGAAAATGGGTATGGATTTTCCATACCTAGGTGGAGGATACATACATATCCTATCAATGATGAATTTATATAGAAAGTGAGAGGAGAAAGAGAAAAGGGGGTAGGAGAACCCATTGACAAGTGTCTCTCAAGAGTTACAAAAAAAGAGTTAAAATTTGATCCATCAAGTCTCAAAA
Source organism: Torreya grandis (assembly GCA_037957365.1). Lineage (NCBI taxonomy): Eukaryota > Viridiplantae > Streptophyta > Pinopsida > Cupressales > Taxaceae > Torreya > Torreya grandis. The sequence continues at coordinate 871,282 of JARHVA010006369.1, read as the reverse complement.
GACAAATGTTCTCTCCTAAATATGATTTCCTAATCCAAGTTGTGTATGGGTCTTCATATTTATTGACATCTTGCACTTGTTCTTCAAAATTACCATTTGCCTTAGCTTGTGAGATGACAAATGGGCATCTTGATTATTGTGTCACCTTGAGCTACATTTGTGTTTAACTCTTGAAACTTTTCACTTATTTAGTATTCTTCATAACTAATGTTACAATGATGATTACAACTCCTAAGTGTCTTGTTATGCCCTTAACCTATAGTGCATCTAGGGATATGTGTGGCCAACTTGTAGCTTACACATCTTTATATTATCTTGTTGCATTTCTTCATGTTCTTAGTATGGTTGTACTATATAATAACCATGACTAAGTAGAGTATATATATGAGGTAGTGTTTAGTCTTTTATCATCATATTGTGAATTCTATTCTTATTCCATTATTTTGAAGGTTGCCCCTTCAAAGTGGCTCAGTCATAATATTCAAGTATTTTGCTCTTTCACCAATTTTTGTTGTGGATCTACTTATTATGCTCTTAATTATCTCATATATAATTTTACTATTACAAATCATCTAAGTAATTTACTTATAAGTGATATCAAAGCATCAATTTGGGTAAGTTTATGAAGTGCATTTTTTTCTATCTAGTATCTTGAGCACTAGAAGGCTATAAAAACATAACTTGTGATCTGGGAGGAATTAATTTTTTTCATCAGTGTAGTTTTGTTCATGAGGTTTTTTTACATAAAAAATAAAAAATATTTTTTTGGGTAAAAAATTAAAAAATAAGTCTAGAAATTTTTTTACCTTATGCAAATTAGCAGTCATTGGATTCATCTCTACAATATGATTAAACAATATATTCTATTGGTATACTTTTTTTGTTGAAGAATTTCACCTTTGTGTATAATAACAATAGTTGGATTCATCTTGACAAGATAATCACAACAATGTATTCCACTGGTACATTTTTTTAGGGTGAAACCTTCTTAGGGTTTGTGTATGGATGGTCCAAACACTCAGAGATGTAGGAAAGGGAAAGAAACTCCAAAAAAACCTCATAAGGATGACATGGAATCTAAACTTTTGATACATATATTTCAAAGGTTATTCAATAACTTAAGTCAAAGTTGTAGGGCATGGTGAAAAAATATGTTTTTGACATAGTTCAAAGGGAAATTACAAATTTAAGAGGGGACTTGAATAGTGTTAAGGATAAATTACAATAAATATCTAGGTAATTATCCAACTTATTAGCTCAGTAACTACAAAATAATACTCCACTTCAGTTTGGTTCTCCTACTCCACACAATACCAATACCTTTTTTGGCCCTAAGTTGATGTTTCCAAAAGTGGACTTGTGCAAGTTTGATGGTAATTATATACTCACTTAGCTCACTCAAGTATAAAATTTATTTGATTTACATTAAACTTCATGTTTATAAAAATTGGTTATGGCCTCTCTCTATCTGGAACCTGAGCCATTCATTTCATATCATTGGTTATGTGCTCAAAATAAAAATAAGGGTGTCCCAATTTTATGGTCAATATTTTTTGAGAATTTGTAATTCCACTATACAATGTATCTCAAAATTACTTCAGGTAGCTATCCAAGTTGTGCCAAACTAGGATTTTCAAAGACTACATTCATTAATTTTAGAATCTCTCCTTATGTGTGGTAGACATCATTGAGGAAAATCTGACTGACTTATTTTTAGGTGGCCTCAAAAATAGCATCCAATTGGAGGTTTGCATGTTTCATCCTAGTATTATATCTAAATCCATACCAAATGCACACATGGTTAAGGTAAAATAGTTGACCTAATGAATAACTTTCACTAATGTTCATGAATGCACCTTTCCAACACCATCAATACATCAACTTACCATTTAACACCTTAATAAGTGGAAGAAAAGTGTGAAAAAAGTTTTTTGTTTTAGATGTGATATAAAATGGAGCAAAGGGCATCAATGTATTGAAAAGAAGTTGTTTTTCATTAATGGTGCCAATGATGAAGAATAAGATGAGGAGGCTTCAGGGGAAGGGTTAGAATAACCTAAGAATGAATCTAATATTCTCAACCTACTATTTCTTATCATGCACTTTAAAGCATTAGTACTCCTCAAAATCTTAAGGTGGTGAGGTTCTTGAAGAAACAAAAGGTGACTATGTTAATTGACTCTAGGAGTACACATAAATTCATCAATAATAAGTTGACTATTTGTTTGAATTGTTTCATTTATCCATCTACAAAATTTTAGGTCATGATTATAGATGGTGATACAGTCAACTATTATAAAAAATGTCATAGTATTAATCTTGTTATGGGAGACTATTTGTTAGATTAACCTATGTTTGTTATTCCCATGTGAGGAGTTGATATTGTTTTGAGAGTGAAATGGCTCACCACTTGTGGTACTATTGAGATGAATTTCCAAGAACTATTCATGAGGTTTCATTCAAAATGAAGGACTTTTTAACTAAATGGATTATGAGCTAATTCTCCACAATTGGTTAGTTCCCACTAAATGATGAAGATTCTCAAAAAAGATGCAAAAAATTTTGTGGCATGCTTATTTTCCATGGAGGTTAAACCAACCATAGAGTCTACACATCCTAATTTTCAAAAGGTGTTAGATGACCATTCTATTTTTTTTTGGTGACATGTCAAAAGGACTTCCTCCAAGTTGTGCACATGATCATGCCATCAGAATCATTATAAAAACTACACCACCCAATATCATACCCTATAGGTATCCCTATGCCCAAAAGAATGAAATTTAAAATATGGTACAAGAGATGTTAGATGAAAGAATCATTCAACACAGTCAAAGTGAATATTCCTCCCTAGTGGTCATGGTGTAGAAGAAAGATGACAATTGGAGGATGTGCCAAACTACATATAACTCAACAAATACACTATCAAATATTAGTTTCTTATTATAGTAATTAATGATTTTCTAGATGAATTTCATGGTGATCTTTATTTTTCCTAGTTAGATCTTCACTCTAGATATCATCAGATATGCATTTGCAATGAGGATATACCTAAAATAGCTTTAAGAGCTCATAAAGGCCATTAAAAACTTATGGTCATGCCATTTGGCCTCACAAATGCACCATATACATTTTCAAGTTTGATGAATACTATTTTTAGGCCATTTTTGATAAATTTTTTATTAGTGTTTTTTGATGATATCCTCATCTACAACAAAAATTGGGAAGACCATTTGAAGTATGTGAAACAGGTGCTTTCAGTTCTAGAGCAACATCAGCTTTATGCCAAACCTTCCAAATGTGTTTTTGGTCTCTAAGAGGTGGATTACTTGGGTCATATTGTTTCACATGAAGAATTAAAAGTTGATCCTAAGAAAATCTAAGCAATGATGGAGTGGCAACTTCCCAAGAACCTAAAGAACCTTGATGGATTTTTGGGGCTAACTAGTTACTACCGTAGGTTTATAAAAAATTATGGTGGAATTATAGCCCCACTCACCTCTTTGATGAATAAATAGTCCTTCCAATGGACTGATTCATCTTCCAAGGCATTTGAATAGTTAAAAAAGGTTATGTGCACAACTCTGATTTTGGCTACTCCTAATTTTTCAAAAACTTTTGTTATGGAATTTGATGCATTAGGATATGGCATGGGGATTATACTCATGCAAGAAATCATACCACTATAATTTAAAATTCACAAACTTAAGGGAAATAAATAGGCTCAAATAAATATATGATAAAGAGATGATGGTTATTAGGCATGAAGTAAAGCAATGGAGATCGTATTTGATGGGTGATCACTTTCAAGTAAAGACTGATCATGATAGCCTTAAATATTTTTTGGAACAATGCTTGTCATCTAAATAACAAAAAAAATGGGTGACTAAAATGTTAGGCTATGATTTTTAAATACTTTATAAGGAAAAGAGAATGTGGTGGCAAATTTCCTCTCTCAATAGGATGAATTAGTTGAGGCATTGTTATGCATCATGACCACATGGTAGGAAAATTGTCTAGAGGAAGTAAGATTAGAATGAGAGAATGATAGTGTTACTAAGGAGTTGATTTACAATATTTAGTAGGGTTATAATGAATCTAAAAAATTTACATGGAAGGGGAACACATTACAGTATAAATATAGATTATACCTTTGTAATCATTCTCTCCTCAAACATAAAATTCTTTATGAACTATTGTCACCAAATATTTCACCCTAAAAGAGGGTGTTCAATCCTCTTCCATATTTGGTAAACATAAGAACACTTCCAAGTATGTGGGTGTACCAATAATGGAAGTGAGCCTCTATATTTAAGGGCTAGCTCCCTAAATGTATCTTGAAATGCTCATGCCTACTTAACTAGTTGTTTATGATGAAAATAGTTAGAAGTTGCATGAAACAAACCTAATCTAAATGGGTGATACACCAAGATGTATTCCATATGGCCATCATACTTTCCTACATTAAGAAACAAGGCACACAAACTAACTTCCAGGCCCTATGGATTCTAACATGAGTATTTCAATATGGAGGTGAGATGCATGAGAGCTATCCAAGGTAAGTGAAACATAGGCTATTTTTAGACACTAAATCTCATTTTACACTTAAAATACATGCTCATACACTTGACAACACTTCTTATGACCTGTTAGAATAGGAACTCTTGTACAAAAATGAAATGATAACGGAAGAAAGGATAAAGAATTGTCACTTTCATCACCATACATCACTTGCACACTTAGAAAATTGTTCAAGAACTTAAAATCAAATTTGCATTAATGTTTAAAGGAAAAATATGACATCATTCTAGTAGGGCTTTGTCATACATGGAGTAGCCTCCTTACAAATGCCAAAATGATAGCTACGTATAACATTTTAGAGAGAAGTGGGAAAATAGAAGTCCAAAGGGGAATAAAATGAGTTCAAATTCATTTCAACTATAGTTACAACTACTTTTGATATTATAATCATTCAAGCTTCTTGATTGAAGGTCAATTTAGTCCATTACATAATTACATTATTCCTTAATTGATGCTCCCTGATAGTTGTAATGAAAGGATCAAGTTTCTCTAAGCTAGGTTCCAAAATTAATGTAGGTATAACCATCAAATCAATCTATTATAGCTTTGTCCTGATGCTAACTACTCAAAACTAGTTTATCATGGCATGCAAAAGTGGAGAGAAGGGTCATTTTCATGTAGTTGGTCCTAGAGATAAAATTATTGGGGTCTAAATGTATGCCTTCATGGTATCCTTTGAAATGCTAGCTCTTGTTTAAATTAGATCATGCTCAAACTCATCCCCATGTTCATAAGTCCACTATAGATGGAAAATAAAGCTTAGACTATTGGTTTTCTTATAATTATCATATGATGTAGACCCATATACTACATATCTCTATTTCTTGATCTAAATAGGTCTCAATAGACACATTATATCATTATAGGAACCAAGAATTCACCATATAAATGGACCCCCTCAAGAATGGTGAACACAATCACATAAATAGCCATGCACATCATAAATATTTGAACCAAAGGTCCATTTTTAGCCTTAGTGGCAATCCCTTTATGTCATTGAACCTGACTATCTCAATGTGTTCCTTTTCATGGAATTATACTGAGCTTTAATGGTAGTAGGATGAGCCCTGCAAGACCTTGTTTTCTCTAATTGAAAACTTGCCCTTTGATTTGACCTTTTTTGTCAAAAATTGCTTGGACCAATCAAAATTCTCCAACCTATCTTTATTCCTATTGGCTTCATATATCCCCACTATTAGATCTTTAATTCTTGACCTCCTATGCACCATTGATCTCCTTGGTATGAATGAATGTATTCCATTGATTTCTTGCCATGAAGATCCTTTAACATGTTGACTTTCATTTTCACCATTGGATCAAGATGTATAAGTGAGTGCTAGTCATAGATCTCATTAGGCCCACTTTCCTATAAGGGATCATGCATTATTAGATCATTGGTATGAATAAATTTTAGTCATTGATCTAGGTTAGACCCATCTTCTTATCAGTCACCTCATACCATTAGATCTCTACTTGGTAAATCCACACCATTAGATGTTATCCAACCTACAATCTTTTAAGGGATTTAATGTAGGGACCATTTGAATTGTTTAACCTCAACATGAACCATTAGATATATGTTGTTAGTATGAAAGCACACATAGACTATTAGATCTTGATCAAATTTAAACCTTTTAAGGACCTTTGGACCTAAACAATTACTTAACGGAGCTCAAACTTGATGTTAGCATGAATGTCTTATGTTATAGGTCCAACTTTGAAACTCTATAACTTAAGCTAGAAAGATCACATAGACATGGAACTTTTAGGATATGATATAGGCGTTAAGAGATCCATGGTGCTATAATCCTTTATCTCATGTGGATTTTTGAGGTGCATTTACCAAATATACAAGTGAGTTGGTCCATTCATTTCTGGATGACATCTAGGATGGTCTAGCCCCTTAGACTTAATAAGATTAACTTTGAAGGATTATATCTCAAGATAGAAGACTCATCAAGAAATGAAACTTGAAAAGAGTGATCTTGGAACTAATGATATTGATTTTTCATGGTTTGATGGTCACGTGAGGTTTTATGAGCATATTTATAAATTACATAATCAGGTTATCCAATCTAGTCTCTAGATGATGTCATAAAGATGTTCTAACTTTGAAAATCTTGTTCCTAAACTTTTGTAGCTTAAAATAATTTTTTGAGGCCTATGTAGACTTTTCCCTAATCTTTAATTGTATTTATCACCATGAATACCTGCTTGGATCCTTAGAAACTTTCCACTTGTATATATGACCCTAAAATGATCCCCAAAACACCAAATTATGTAAGGACTAAGCTAGACTATGACCAAAGTTATAATGGCATATGAAATGACATCAAATAAACTAAAGCATACCCTATAAAATTATAAAATTCCCCTATACAAGATTTTGACTATAGGAGGTTGACCTATTTTGGCCTGGGGTAAAAATGGCCAACATTCTTGGTGATTTCTCAAGGTTCGCATGCTTGTTATGCCATGACTAGTTGCCTAATCCTATCCACTAAGCTATGGAGTCACATGTACATCATGTTTGACATACACATTTCCTTAAAAAATACACAAAACACAAAAAAACCAACAAGAAGCAACACACAAGACAAGAAACTCATAAAAAATACACTTGTGCTTCATGAACACATAGGGAACACAACACACACACAACTAAACAAACAGACTCAAGAATTAACTAACCTAAGATGAAAAATTCCTCTGAGATCAAAGGGTAAGTTTTAAAACTCTCTTGCTTTATGACATGAAGGGTTGAATGAGACATGTACCCTTTTGATCCTTGTCATTGATGCTTCCATATTTTTCATGGTGTTTGCCAACTTCATTGGCATGGTGTTCAATGAGAACCAAGCAGCTTGAAATAGACTAGCAATGGGAATGAAATCTTCTTGCATCCCAAAAACTCAAACCTTCTCATATGGATCCTTAGCAATGACTTCTATTGATGGTGGAACAAGGATTTATTTTTTGGTTTCCATAGTGTCCTCAATAAGATTGGGTTTCTCTTTAGCTGCAAGTTCTTCAAGCTCATCATGGAACTTTGCATAGTCTACCCAATCCTTCTCATTTTCCTCCATGGAATATTCTTTCTTCACCTTGTCATCTACTTGGCTATTAATGTGAAAAATTTAAGATATGACAAACTTCTCAACCTTACTCTCTTCCTTGACAAATTGTGCTTGATTCTTGGAAGCATCAAGCTCTTCTTCTTCATGATCCAATACTTTTGGATATGGCTCAATATTATGTGGGTCTCTTGATTATTCCTGAGGTGCAATAACTTCTATCTTGACCTCACTTTCCATGTCTACAATATCTTAGACACTGGCATCATCAAACTGATTTATGATAATATATTCTTGATCATTAGAATGACCTTCATATTTATGTTTGATGGAATACTTGTTAGCATGATCATTAGTATCATTAGCAACCTTGTCATTAGATACAGAATCTCTTAGCGAGAAAAAGGACTTACCTAACTTACAAAAATCTTTTCATCTGGCATTGATATTTTTCCATAGTTCATCTTCATTTACAACATGAAACCTTTCTCTATGCTTATTGAGATAATCATAAACATGCTTGTTAAAGGAATTATCTAAATTAGATGTAGACTTCTTGGGAAAATGGGTAACCTTACTGAGCTCATCAAACTCATGACATATGAAATCAAAATTTTGCCACAATTCATTTTTCATCCACCTCATGAGTTTCATCTTCAAGATTCATTTCATCTATCTTGGTCTCATGATACTCTCTTAGGATTGTAACTTCTTTAGGACTGACATGACCTTCTTCCTTAATAGTACACTCCACTTCATGCTTGAGATGGCCATCCACAACTTCATGATTAGGCATTGAGTCTTCTTCAAATACCTCTTTATTCAAATCTTGGCCACATTTCTCATGGACACTTGAAAAAGGATCTTCAATATGTTTTTTTTCATCTAAAAAGGTAGGAATATGCTTGTGGTTACCAAGGGGAGTCCCTATGGTGATCTCCTCCTCATATTCACTCATGACGTCCTCTTGGTCATCCTTTGCTTGGATTTGTTCCTCTTCACTTTCTTCTCTCAAGATGAGTTCTTGCTCAAGAAGGTTTGAGGTGGAAGGTTGATGGATAGGATCATGTGAAAGAGATGGAATATGAGGTGAAGGATGAGATGTGATGGGGGGATGATGAATTGGAGATGGAGTGTGAGGTGAAGGAGAAGGATTGTGAGTGGATTTAGGAAAGAGAAAATTACTAGTAAGCTCATAAGAAAGTAACTTATTAGGTTGATTGGAAGGACAAACATCTTCATAATTAGGACTTGCATCTTGCCAATAGTATTAAGCTTGTTATGGGAGACTATTTGTAAATTACCCTATGTTTACTATTCCCATGGGAGTTGACATTGTTTTAGGAGTGAAATGTCTCACCACTTTGGGCACTATTGAGATGAATTTCTAATAATTGTTCATGAGGTTTCATTCAGAAGGAAGGACTTTTTAACTACATGGATTATCAGATAATTATCCACAATTGGTTAGTTCCCACAAAATGATGAAGATTCTCAAAAATGGTGTAGAAGATTTTATGGCACACTTATTTTCCATGTAGGTTCAACCAACAATAGATTCTACAAATCCTAATTCACAAAAGGTGTTAGATGACCATTTTATTATTTTCAGTGACATGTCAAAAGGACTTCCTCCAAGTTGTGCACATGATCGTGCCATTAGACTCATTGTAAAAAGTACACCACCCAATATCATACCCTATAAGTATCCATATGCCCAAAAGAATTAAATTTAAAATATGGTATAAGAGATTTTGGATGCAAAAATCATCCAACATAGTCAAAGTGAATATTCCTCTCTGGTGGTCATGGTGCAGAAGAAGGATGACAATTGGAGGATGTGCCTAGACTACATAGAACTCAACAAATACACTATCAAAGATAAGTTTCTTATTCTAGTAATTGATGATTTCTAGATTAATTGCATGGTGATCTTTATTTTTCCAAGTTACATCTTCACTCTAGATATCATCAGATTTGCATCTACAATGAGGACATACCTAAAATAGCTTTTAAAACTCATAAAGGCCATTAAGAATTTATGGTCATGCTTTTTGGCCTCACAAATGCACCATATACATTTTAGAGTTTGATGAACACTATTTTTAGGCCATTTTTGAGAAATTTTTTATTAGTGTTTTTTGATGATATCCTCATCTACAACAAAAATTGGGAAGACCATTTGAAGTATGTGAAACAGGGGCTTTCAGTTCTAAAGCAACATTAGCTTTATGCCAAACCTTCCAAATGTTCTTTTGGTGTCTAAGAGGTGGATTACTTGGTTCATATTGTTTCACATGAAGAATTAAAATTTGATCCTAAAAAAATCCAAGCAATGATGGAGTGGCAAGTTCTCAAGAACCTAAAGAACCTTCATGGATTTTTGGGGCTAACTAGTTACTATCATAGGTTCATAAAAAATTATGGTGGCATTACAGCCTCACCTCTTTGATTAATAAATACTCCTTCTAGTGGACTGATTCATCTAACAAGGCATTTGAATAGTTTAAAATGGTTATGTGCACAACTCCAATTTTGGCTACTCCTAATTTTTTTTTTTTTAATTCTTATGGAATGTGATGTATTAGGATATGGCATGGGGATTATACTCATACAAGAAATAATACCACTATCATTTGAAATTCACCAACTTAAGGGAAAAAACATGCTCAAACCAATATATAAGAAAGAGATTATGGTTATTGGGCATGTAGTAAAGCAATGGAGACCATATTTTATGGGTGATCAATTTTAGGTAAAGACTAATCATGATGGCCTTAAATATTTATTGGAATAATGTTTATCATCTAAAGAAAAAAATATGGGTGACTTAAAGGTTAGGCTATTATTTTTAAATAGTGTATAAGAAAGGAAAAGAGAATGTGGCGGTAAATTCCCTCTCTCAAAAGGATCAATCTATTGAGGCATTGTTATGTGTCATGACCACATGCTAGGCAAATTGGATAGAGGAAGCAAGATTAGAATGGGAGAATGATAGTGTTACCAAGGATTTGATTCACAATATTTAGTAGGGTTATAATAAATTTGAAAAATTTATATGGAATGGGAACACTTTACGATATAAATATAGATTATACCTTTGTAATCATTCTCTCCTCAAACATAAAATTATTTAATAACTATAATCACCAAATCTTTCACCCTAAAATAGGGTGTTCAATCCTCTTCCAAATTTGGGAAACATGGGAACACTTCCAAGTATGTGGGTGTACCAATAATGGAAGTGAGCCTCTAGATTTGAGGGCTAGCTCCCTAAATGTATCTTGAAATTCTCACACCTATTTAACTAGTTGATTATGGGGAAAAGAGTTAGAAGTTGCATGAAATAAAACTAATCTAAAGGGGTGATACACCAAGATTTATTCCATATGACCATCATACTTTTTTGTACTAAGAAATAAGGCACAAAAACTAATTTCCAAGCCCTATGGATTCTAACATGAGTATTTCAATATGGAGGTGAGATGCATGAGATTTATCCAAGGTAAGTGAAACATAGGCTATTTGTAGACACTATAGCTCATTTTACACTTAAAAAATAGGCTCATACACTTGACAACACTTCATATGACCTATTATAATAGGAATTATTACACAAAAATGAAAGGATAAGGGAAGAAAGGAAAGAGAAATATCACTTTCATTACCATACATCACTTGCACACTTAGACAATTGTTCAAGAACTTAAAATCAAATTTGCATTAATGTTCGAAGTCAAAATATAACATCATTCTAGTAGGGCTTCGTGATAATGGAGTAGCCTCCTTAAAAAAGCCAAAATGATAGCTATGTATAACATTTTAGAGAAAAGTGGGAAAATAGAAGTCCAAAGGGGAATAAAATGAGTTTAACTTCATTTCAACTATAATTACAACTACTTTTGAAATTATGCTTACTCAATATTCTTGATTGATCCAAGTCAATTCAATTCATTACACAATTACATTATTCTTTCATTTATGCTCCCTAATAGTTGTAATGATAGGATCAAGTTTCTCTAAGCTAGGTTTTAGAATTAATGTAGTTATAACCATCAGATCAATCTATTATAGCTTTATCCTAATGCTAACTACTCCTAACTAGTTTATCATGGCATGCAAAAGTGGAGAGAAGGGTCCTTTTCATGTAGTTGGTCTTAGATATGAAACCATTGGGTTATTCATGTATGCCTTCATGGCATCCTTTGAAATGATAGATCTTATTCAAAGTGGATCATGCTCAAACTCATCCCCATGTTCATAGGTCCACAATAGATGGAAAATCAATCTCAGACTATTGGTTTTTTTATAATTATCATATGATGAAGACCCATATACTACATAGCGCTATTTCTAGATATAAATAGGTCCAAATAGACACATTATGTCATTAAATTAATTGAGAATTCACCATATACATAGACCTCCTTAATAATGGTGAACACAATCATAGAAATAACCCTACACATCATAAATACTTAAACCATAAGTCCATTTTTAGCCTTAGTGGTGGTCCCTTTATGTCATTGAACCTGATCGTATCAATGTGTTCCTTTTCATGGAATTCTATTGAGATTTAATGGTGGAAAGATGACCCCTAAAATACCTTATTTATTCCAATAAAAAATTTCTTGGACCAATCAAAATGATCCAACCTATCTTTATTCATATTGGCTTTGTATATCCCTACTATCAGATCTTGAATTTTTGACCTCCTACACACCATTGATTTCCTTGGTATGAATTAATATAGTCCATTGATTTCTTTCCATGAAGATACTTTGACATGTTAACTTTCATTCACACCATTGGATCAAGATGTATGAGTGAGAGATAGTTGTATATCTCATTAGGCCCACTTTCCTATCAGGGATCATGCATTGGTGGATCATTAGTATGAATCAATGTTAATCATTGATCTAGCTCAGACTCACCTTCTTATCATTAACCTCATACCATTATATCTCTTCTTGGTAAATCTTCACCATTAGATCTTTTTCAACCTACAATCTTTTAATGGATTTAACCTAGGGATAATTTGACTCATTTGACCTCAGCATGAACCATTAGATCTATGTTGTCAGTATGCAAGCACATGTATACCATTAGATATTGATAAAATTTAAACCTTTTAAGTAACTTTAAAACTAAATGGTCACTTTATAAGCTCAAACTTGATGTTAGCATGAACATCTTATGCTACAAGTCCAAATTTGAAACTCTATAACTTGATCTAGGCATGAATAGATCCATGGTGCTACAATCTCTTAGCTTATGTGTCTTTCTAGGGTGCATTTACCAAATGTGTAAGTGAGTTGGTCCATTTATTTATAGATGACATCTAGGATGGTTTGGCCCCTTAGACTCAGCAAGATGAATTTTGAAGGATTAGATCTCAAGATAGAAGACTCATCAAGAATTGAAACTTGAAAAGAGTGATCTTAGAACTAATGGCATTCATTGTGCATGGTTTGATGGTCACGTGAGGCCAACTATCTTAGTCTCATGAGACTCTCTTAGGACTATAACTTCTTAAGGAGTGATATGACCTTCTTCCTTGATAGTACACTCTACTTCATGCTTGAGATGGTCATCCACAACTTCATGATTAGACATGGAGTCTTCTTCAAATACCTCTTTATTAAAGTCTTGGACACATTCCTCATGGGAAAATGCAAAAGGATCTTCAATATATTTATTTTCATCTAAAAAGGTAGGATTACGCTTATGGTCACCAAGGGGAGTCCCTATGGTGATATCCTCCTCATAGTCACTCATGACATTCTCTTGGTCATCCTTGGCTTGGATTTGCTCCTCTTCACTTGATTCTCTCAAGATGATTTCTTTCTCAAGAAGGGGTGAGGTTGAAGTTTGATGGATAGGCTCATGTGAAAGAGATGTAATATGAGGTGAAGGATGAGATGTGATGGGGGGATGATGAATTGGAGATGGAGTGTGAGGTGAAGGAGAAGGATTATGAGTGAATTTAGGAAAGAGAAAATCACTAGTAAGCTCATAGGGAAGTGACCTATTGGGCTGATTAAAAGGATAAACATCTTCATAAGTAGGAGTTGTATCTTACCAATAGTCTCCTTGAGTTTCTTTTATAGCATCATGTTCATTTTATATCTCTTTATCCTTCCACATATTTAACCTATTTATTTAACATTAAAGTCACTTCTTTGCCAAGTCCATTTTTTCTTTGACCTCCCATTGAGTTCCTTCTAGTTCAAATGTATCCAAATTTTGCTTATAATTTTGGGTAGCACCTCTCAACCATTCCATGAGATGATTAGGGATTATGTCATACTCATCATCCCATGTTATCATTTCATCTTCATTAATTAACAACTATGGTATGGATGCCAATAAAGACTTGATATAAGATTGAAAAAATGGAGGAAGAGGGTAATGATGATGATCAAGACAAATTTAATTTTATTACATTCTATCTTGTAGGAATATACATCTTGATTTGTAATACCTTTGTGTAAAATTCATGTAAACATCACATTCTTTATGGCAAGACTCATAGGATCACTCTTGAGGTTCATAAGCATCATGGTATGGTTTATAGGGCTCATATTAAGACTGATAGGGAGGCATTTCTTTATAGGTATCTTGGTAGACATCCATATAGGTCTATCCAATGACATGGTATCTATATGTCTGGGGGAGGATGGAGGATTATAGGGCCAACATGGCTCATGGGTTTGATATCCATTTTGATATATCTATTGAGGAGTATATTATGGTTCATAGCAAGGCTGATATGGAGGTCCATGGTAGAGATATTCACCATATTTGTTCATGTCAACCTCATGTATCAAAATAAATATAAAAATTGATCAAAATATTCAATGAGATATACCTGGGATGATTAAAACAAGAAGTTATCATTTAGAGTCACCATTGGTGTTATATTGCTTGCTTCTAAAAGATTATTAGAGGAAAGACACACCAACAATCTTTCCACTCTCTTGGACCTAGTCCCACTAGGCATGCTAGAACTATTGTCACCAAATATTACACCCTAGAAGAGGGTGCTAAATCCTCTTCCATATTTGGTAAACATGAGAACACTTCCAGGTATGTGGGTGTACCTATAATGGAAGTGAGCCTCTAGATTTAAGGGCTAGATCCCATAATGTATCTTGAAATGATCACACTTACTTAACTAGTTACTTATGGGGAAATGAGTTAGAAGTTGCATGAAATGAACCTAATATAAAGGGGTGATACACCAAGATGTCTTCTATATGTCCATCATACTTTCCTACACTTAGAAATAAGGCACATAAACTAACTTCCAAGCCCTATGAATTCTAACATGAGTATTTCAATATGGAGGTGAGATGCATGAGAACTATATAAGGTAAGTGAACCATAGGCTAGTTGAAAACACTAAATCTCATTGTACACTTAAAATACAAGCTCATACACTTGAAAACACTTCATATGACCTATTAGAATAGGAAATATTGCACAAAAATGAAAGGATAAGGGAAGAAAGGATAGATAATTATCACTTTAATCATCATACATCACTTGCACACTTAGAAAATTGTTTAAGAACTTAAAATGAGATTTTCATTAATGTGCAAAAGTAAAATTTGGCATCATCATAACAGGGCTTCACCATACATGGAGTGGACTCCTTACAAAGGCCAAAATGGTAGCTAATTATAGAATTTAAGAGAGAAGTGGGAAAAGAGAAGTCCAAATGGGAATAAAATGAGTTTAACTTCATTTCAGCTGTAGTTACAACTTCTTCTACAATTATTCTAATTAAAGCTTCCTAATTGATCCATGTCACTTCAGTCCAATGCATAGTTACATTATTCTTTCATTGATTCTCTTTGATGGTTACAATGGTGGGATCAAGTTGATATGAACTGGGTTCTAGAATTAATGTAGTTATAACCATCAAATCAATCTATTATAGCTTTATCCTGGTACTAACTACTCCTAACTAGTTTGTCATGGTGTACAAAAGTGGATAGAAGGGTCCTTTTCATGTAGTTGGTCCTAGAGATGAAATTGTTGGGGTCTACATGTATGCATTCATGGCATATTTTGAAATGATATCTCATATTCAAATTGGATCATGCTCGAACTTGTCCCCATGTTCATAGGTCCACTATAGATGGAAAACCAATCTCAAACAATCAATTTTCCTATAGTTGGCATATGATGTAGGCCTATAGACTATATATCCCTCTTTATTGATCCAAATAGGTCAAAATAGACCCATTATGTCATTGCAAGAAATGATAATTCCCCATATACATATACCCCATCAAGAATGGTGAACACAATCATAGAAATAACCTTGCATGTCATAAATATTCAAACTAGAGGTCTATTTCTAGCCTTAATGGTGGTCCCTTTATGTCATTGAACGTGACTATGTCAATGTGTTCCTTTTCATGGTGTTTGATCAATATTTAATGGAAGTAAGATGACCCCTTTAAGACCTTGTTTGCTTTGGTGAAAAACTTTCCATTTGGTTTGACCTTGTCCATCAAAAATTACTCATGCCAATAAAAATGCTCCAACCTATCTTTATTCCTATTGGATTCATAGATCCCCACTATCAGATCTTAACTTTTTTACACACCATTGATCTCCTTGGTACAAATGAACATAGTCTATTGATTTCTTACCATGAATATCCTTTGACATGTTGACTTTCATTCGCATCATTGGATCAAGATGTATGAGTGAGCACTAGTCATAGATCTCATTAAGCCCACTTTCCTGTTAGTGATCATGTACCATTAGATCATTGGTATGAATGAACACTAGTAATTGATCTAACTTGAACCCACCTTTTTTTCAGTCACCTTGCATCATTATATCTTTGCTTGGTGAATTCATACCATTAGATCTTGCCCAACTTGCATCCTTTTAAGGGCTTTAACCTAGGGATGATTTGACTTGTTTGACCTAAGCATGAGCTGTTAGATAATATGTGAGTGCATGTAGACCATTAGACCTTTATCGACTTTAAACCTTTTAAAAACTTTTGAACCCAAATGGTTACTTTATATAACTCAAACTTGATGTTAGTTTGAACATCTTATGTTACAGATCCAACTTTGAAACTATATAACCTTAGCTAGAAAGCTCATATAGACATGGAACTTTCATGGTATGATCTAAGAATGAATAATTACATGGTTCTACAATATTTTAGCTCATGAGGCTTTCTAAGGTTCATTTACCAAATGTATATGTGAGTTGGTCCATTCATTTCTAGATGACATCTAAGATGGCCTAACCCCTTAGACTTGGTAAGCTGAACTTTGAAGGCTTAGATCTTGAGATAGAAGACTCATCGAGATATGAAACTTGTAGAGAGTGATCTTAGCACTAAGGAAATTAATTATGTATGGTATTATTTTCAAGGTTTTCTAATCATATTTATAAATTTCAAAATCAATTTGTCTAGTCTAGTATCTACATGATGTCTTGAAGATGGTCTAGCTTCACAAATATTGTTCCTCAAATTTTACATCTTTTAATGATTTTATGAGACCTATGTGGACTTGTCCCTGATCTTAAATTGCATTGATTACCATGAATACGTACTTAGATCTTATAAAACCTAACACTTACATATATGACCCTAAAATGACCCCTAAGACACTAAATGATGTAAGTACTAAGATAGACTATGACCAAAGTTAGAATGGCATATTATTTGAAATCAAATGAACTAAAAAATACCCTATGACATTATAAAAACCCTTCTACAAGATTCTAAATATAGGGGTTGACCCATTTTGGCCTAGGGTTCATATGGTCAACAGGAACATCATACCTCTCCACTTGGAGGACACTCAAGGTTTTTGGAAACATATCATAGAATCAAGAAAGATTTATTTTGGGAAATAATTGTTATAGCTTCAACTCAAACCTTGGGGATAATTTCTTTGGGCTTCCCCTAGTTGAGAAATAAAATGGGAAAAACTTTGGGCTTTGGGTATCCCATGATGGGGTTGAACCTTTAGAGTAGGCCAGTTCTTCTTTGATTCTCACCTAAACTAAAACTAATCCTAGTGCTTCATAGAAAAGGGTTATAAGGGGATAAGGTCTCCTAAGAAAGTTAACAGGTGATGCACAAAATTAGGTTGATCCTCCTTAATCGACTCAAAGAACACTAAGGAAACAAGTAGAGGTTGGGTTTAGAAAATAACTATCTATCACACATCTATATACAGGCTCACCAAATGATCTAGGATAAAGGAAACTAAAGGATAGGTCTAAAGTAAGACACTAACTAGTCATAGTATCCACATGTGGGCTTCGATCAAGAGATGCATAACACTAAACATAACATGCATAAATGGATAACCTAGTAACTAAGTGAAATAATAATTTGATGAGGGAGAGATCTATACCACATGAATGAATTGGACATATAGATACTATACTAGAAAAGTGAAATCAAAACATAACCTTCTATTGCTTCAAGAGGTTAAAAATTCCATCTTGGCAAATTCTAGTCTAACCAAGAGAAGGAACCAAGAGTAATATAGAGAGAGATCTAATGATCTATCTAAAGAAGTGAGAGATATATATTCATGGTCCCAAGGCCTCCATTTATAGTAGGAAAATAAAGAGAAGGGGGAAGTTATAAATCTTGTTGTTATTGTTAACCATGAGCTATAAGCTTTCAAGATGTTCTATCATGTTTTTTGTCCAAACAAGTCATTATGTATGGGATCTTCATCATTTACTCAGATAGCCTATGAGTCATTCTAATTTTATCAATCTTCACTAGAACACAAGATTTTTCCAAAGGTGGCAAGCTAAAAGTGAAATCTCCAACTACTTTATGAATCCCCAAGCTCTCCACCATATCTTATCATGAAGGCAAGATTTTTAGGTCTTTGAATTGCCAAGGACATGTCATGTCTTCTCTAAATTAGTAGCCTATCGAGGTATGGCTTGAAATTATATTTTATTAGCCATGTATATACTTCTATCTTGGATCTTGGATAAAATTATCTATAGAGGAAAACTATTCTAAAGATATTGGTTTTCCTATAGATTTATAGGTATGGCACTCTATTCAATAATCAGTCATATTTGAGTCTGTATCTAGCCCCAATCCTTTTTATTATTATTCCAACTTAGGTCGAGATCAAGTTTTAATTCTCTTACTATCCTATCAAGTTAGGTTTATCTTGCTTGATCATCTTTTGCCAAAATGTCCTAGCTCATTCCTTTGTTAACTATCTTGATCACTATGCAACATCAAATCCTAAGATTTGATCAAACATGGGAAATAGATATCTAGAACCCACTACCCCAAACTTAGCTCCTCATTTATCTTTGATATTTTATAACTACTTGATTTATTCTAAGCTCCTGTGAGCTTGATACTTGTCAACTCTGTGCTTCTTCTCATGTTCCTCTCTAATTATTTCAAACCCCAATGTTGACTTATGGATCTTGAATTTGACATTTATGTGGACCTAATTTGACATCCATGAGAATGCATTTGGAATCTTTTAGACTATCTAATTTAAATTCGTATAGATATTAGCCAAGTCATAAGTTTACACTTGTACGAACATCCCTTAATTTTTGCCTAACTTTGCAAATCTATTTTTTAAAGTGTAGAGCTCATAAAGGCATCAATGTTTTAGGAAATGAACTTAATGATGAGAGAAAGAAACCCTTTTTATCTATTTGTATAAATGGATTCTTAATTGAAGATATAAAAATGTATAAGTTGGTTGATCCATTTGATCTTGGCCCAAAAATAGCTAAGTATGGATATTTAGTCATTTCAATCTGCAAAACCAACTTCAGAGATGTTCCATCTCACATCATGCATGAGCTAGAACTTGGTGTAATTGATCTTGTCACAAGGATTAACGAACCCATATGATTGATACTCTTTAACTCATTCATATGTGGGAAGTCTACCAGCTTAAAATAGTCACTTATCTTTTCCTATTGGTGGGACCAAATGTGTGGACAAAATCTAGATAGAACAGGCAGAAAAGATGAGTTCCACATGATCCCAAGTTTGTCTTGAGAATTTCATAGAGTCTTTTTCATTTTTTTAAAGGCTTATGATCTTCATGATTTCTTCATTCTACTTATGTCATCCAAATCTTGCCCAAACTATTTGAATTTATTTCCAAATCAAAAAATCTACATCAAGATTATGTAACAAGTGAGCTCAACTTGGTATGTGGGCCAAAAAAGGCCAACATTCTTGTAAAATCATAGGGAAGCATGCCTACTATGCTTGAGAACCTAGTCCATTTTCTATTCTGATCCATTGGGCATGGAATCATCTCTATATAGCTAAGTTGGTCTAAAATTGGAACCTCTCTTGAAATAGAATAACAGAAGGAACAAAACAAAATAAACCAAGACAGGTACATGCAAGAACCTATAGGAATGAAAAATAAAAAACCTACTCTAATATATATATAATATTTTATAGTAACTTACAAGTATCTCCTTCTTGGGTCAAAAGGGAAACTATGACTATCATTCATTCATAGAAAATTAAGCTAAATAATATTTTGCTTTGGAAGCATCAAAATTATAGAACCAATTATTTTAACTAATAGTTCTCCTCATGTTCCCTCTAATGGGTGAAGAGGAATAAACATATCTTCAATGAAGACATACTGATCCAAGTATTCTAAGCATGGTTTATGTTGGACTATAGGAGCATTTTATTGATGTCACTTGTTACCCTCACTTGAGATTGCATCTTGATCTTCAATTTTCACCTCATACTTTTGTTTATCCTTGGTAATGTGAAAGACATCCAAATTGATCATGATTTGACTTGTGAGGGCAGCATCACCTTGATCATGTAGAGATATAGGTATGTTTTCTAAGCTTTCATAGATGTTATTTAAATCCTCCCAAAAGGCCATTTCCTCTTGATCATTTGAAAGCATGCCAAGTTCAGTTATAATATTGCCATTTTCTTGAGGTATGGTAGGCTCGTGTCTAGCTACACCCTACTCATTTGTTGCATAGTCACCCTTTTCTTCATCAAGACTCAATCCAGAAGGACCAAATTTATATTCTTATTCCTTTTTTATTATCCTATCATCCCCACACTCCTCAATCAATATAATCTCCTTCATTATCCTTGAAGGAAAATTTATTCCCTTCTTGATAAATAGGAGTATCAAGAAATATTCCCTCATCACTGGAAATATTATCCTCATAGCCCTTTTTAGGATCACTTGTAGCTTTAAATTCCTTATCTATCTTCCATAGGATAGGATTTTCTTCAAAAGGGGAGATATTAGGAGGGAAAGAGATTTTATTGGGTTTCTCAACTTGAAGGATAGATAAAGGGCTTGAAATGACCTCTTCACATTTCCCTTTATATTGACCCTAGATAGGCATTGGAGAAGTCTTTTTCTCAAGGGTAGGCATGACATAATCAAGGGTATTAGCCCAAGATGGTCTCCATGATGGAATGGTTTGAGGCTCTTGAGGGAGAATCTGTTGATTTCACATGAGTATAGGATCTTTCAAAGGAAGGGAACCTCTAACACTTGGAAATTCAAAACAAAGAGGATTATTGGAAACCTCATATAATTTACCTTGTTTGAAGCTTGGGATTTTGAAAGTGGGAGCCTCCATTTTAGTGGGTAGAGTCTGAGCTTCAATTTTTCACATTCATATAAAGAGTTGGTGCATCTACTCTTCTTTGTCTACAATCTATCTAGCCAAATGCTTCTTATGATATACCTCTTGCTCACTCATCTCTTACTAATGGAGATAAGCTTGATAAGCAAGCTCCTCTTATTTAATATTATATTCCCTTTCCCTATTGATCTCTATACATTTCTTCTCAAAATCTAGTCTCATTTCTTTTGCATTTATTTCAGGATGTTTAGAGAAGACATAATTTTGCCAAGGTTGATTGGAAATATGAGTAGGGGTGAGAGGGAAGCAAATATTATAGAAAGGTTGATAAGTATATGGAGGGATACTTGAGGTGAGGCCATAAACAACATTATCCTGATATGAGTAATTTTGGGGCTTAGAATATGCATTTTTACCAAATGGAAATTGATAATACATACCAATTTCTAATTTTGAACCCCTAGGCTACTTATACTGACTGAGGTCTATTTGGATTCACCATTAGTGCTTGATTTTTTATCTCCATAGACTATTGCATTAAATTATAGCACCAAAATTCCTTTAATGGATGTAAAGTTTTCCCACTGGGCATGCCAAAAACTATTATAGCTTCAACTCGCACCCTTGGGAGAAGTTCTTTAGGCATCTCTAGTCAAGCTATAAAATGGGAACAACCCCAGGCTATGGGTATCCCATGATGGGGTTGAACCTCTGAAGTAGGTTGGTTCCTCTTTGATAATCACCTAAACTAAAACTAATCCTAGTGCTTCACAGAAAAGGGTTAGAAGGGGATGAGGGATCCTAAGAAATCTAATAGGTGATGCACCAAAATATAGGTTGATCTTCCTTGTTCAACTCAAAGAACATTGAGGAAGTGGGTAAAATCTAGTTTTAGAAAACAACTATCTATCACACATCTATGTAGAGTCTCACCAAATGATCTAAGCTGAGGGAAATGAAAGGAGAGGTCTAAATTAAGAAACTAACTAGTTGTAGTATCCACATGTGAACTTCGATCAAGAGATGTATAACACTAAACACAACATGCATAAATAGATAAACTAGTAATTAGGTGAAATAATAATTCAATGATGGAAATATTTCTACCACATGCATGAATTGTACATATACACACTATACCAAAAACATGAAATCAAAACACAATCTTCTATTGCTTCGAGAGGATACAAATTCCATCTTGGTAGAGTCTAGTCTAAACAAGAGAAGGAACTGAGAGCAATATAGAGAGAGATCTAATGATCTATCTAAAGAAGTGAGAGATATATGTTATTATTCCCAAGGCCTCCATTTATAGTAGGAAAAGGGAAAGAAAGGGGAAGTTAGAAACCTTTTTGTTCTTGATGACCAATGAGCTATAAGATTTTGATATGTTCTATCATGCTTTTTATCCAATCAAGTCATTATGAATGGGATATTCATCATTTTCTCAGATAACCTACGAGTCATTCTAATTTTAGCAAGTTGCAATAGAAGACGAGTTTGCCAAAGGTGGTAAGCCAAAAGTGAATTCTCCAACTACTTTCTAAATCCCCAAGCTCTAATCCATTGATCTTCCACGATATCTTATCATGAAGCCAAGATTTTTAGATCTTTGAATTAATAAGGACATTTCATGTCTACTCTGAATTAGCAACTTATCAAGGTTGGCTTGAAATTATCTTTTATTAGCCATATATTTGCTCCTATCTTGGATCCTAGACTGAATTATCTATAGAGGAAAACCAATCTAAGGATATTGGTTTTCCTATAGATTTATAGGTGTGGCACTCTATTCAATAATCAATCCTATGTGAGTATGTATCTAGTGCTCATCATTTTACTTCTTCCACCAACTCAAGTTAGGATTGAGTTCTGATTCTCTTACTATATTATTGAGTTGGGTTCATCTTTCTTGATTATATTTTGACAAAATGTTTCAGCTCATTCCTTTGCTAACTATCTTGATCATCGCATACCATCTAATCCTAAAATTTGATCAAACATAGGCTTTATATCTCTGAGACCCACCACCTTGAACTTAGCTCCTCATTGGTCTTCAATATTCTCCATCTACTTATCTATTCTAATTTCCCACAATCTTGACACTTGTTGACCGCACGCTTCTTCTCATGCTCCCATCAAGGATTTTAAACCCCAATAGCTGGCTTCCAAAGCTTAAATTTGATATTCACATGGACATAATTTGATGTATACAAGAACACATTTGATATCTCATATACCATATAATTTAAACTTATGTGGATATTATCTGGGGCATAAGTTGACACTTGCATGGATGTCCCTAAATTTTTGGCTAACTTTATGAATCTATTTTTTGAAGCATAGAGCTTGTGAAGGCACCATTTTTTTAGGAAATGAACTTAATGATTAGATAAAGAAACCCTTTTGATCCACTAGTCTGAAGTTCTATTTAAGTGAAGATATAAAAATGTAGAAGGGTTGGTCCATTTGATCTTGGCTCAAAAATGGTTAGTTATGGATATTTGGTCAGTTTAGTCTACAAAGCCAACTTTGGAGATGCATATCTTCCATCTCACTTCATTAAATGAACTAGAACTTGGCATAAATGATCTTGGCACAAGAATTAATGAACAATATGATTGATCCTCTTTGAATTGTTTATGTGTGGGAAGTCTACCAGCTTGAAATAGTCACTTATCTTTTCCTGCTATTGGGACCAAATGTGTGGACAAAATCTGGATGGAACAACTGGAGGGAATGAGTTCCACATGATCCCAAGTTTTCTACAATGTTTTAAAGGTGTATGAGCTCCATGATCTCTTCATTACAATTTCACCATCTAGAGCTTACCTAGACTTTTTGAATTCATTTCCAAATTAGGAACTCTACATTAGGATTATTTAGCAAGTGAGCTCAACTTCATATGTGGGCCAAGAATGGCCAACATTCTTGGTGACTCATAGGAAATCATGCCTACTATGCTTGAGAACCCAGTCCATTTTTTAGTCTAATATATTGGGCATGGATTCATCTCTCTGCAACTGAGCA
The DNA here is from genome assembly GCA_037957365.1 of Torreya grandis. NCBI lineage: Eukaryota > Viridiplantae > Streptophyta > Pinopsida > Cupressales > Taxaceae > Torreya > Torreya grandis. The sequence continues at coordinate 846,953 of JARHVA010006369.1, read as the reverse complement.
AGTCTATAACTGAAACCTCTCTTAAAATAAAAGAATAGAAGGAACAAAACTCTGCAACTGAGCAAGTCTATAACTGAAACCTCTCTTAAAATAAAAGAATAGAAGGAACAAAACAAAACAAACTAAGATAGGTGCATGTAGGCACCTGTAAGAAGTAAAAACAACAAACCTACTCTAATATATAGTATTGTATAGTAGCTTATAAGTATCTCCCTCTTAGGTCAAAAGGGAAACTATGAGTATTATTCATTCATAGAAAATTAAGCTAAATTATAGCTTTCTTTGGAAGCACCATAATCATAAAACCAATCATTTTTATGAATAGTTCTCTTGATGTGCCTCTTGATGGATGAAGATAAATAAACATATCTTTCATGAAGACATACTGATCTAGATCCTCTAATATTTTGGACTGCAGGAGCACTTACTTGACATCGCTTGTTACCCTCACTTGAGATTTCATCTTGATCTTCAATTTTCACCTCATACTTTTGTTTATCCTTGGAAATGTGAGAGACCTCCAAATTGATCATGCTTTGACTTGTGAGGGTAGCATCACCTTGATCATGTAGAAATATACCTATATTGTCTAAGATTGTATAGAAGTTATCTAAATCCCTAAAAGGTGATTTCCTCTTGATCAATTGAAAGCATGCCAAGTTTAATTAAAATCTTTCCATTTTCTTAAGAAATGTTAGGCTCATGTCCAGCTACACCCTGCTCAAATGTTGCAGAGTCATCCTTTTCTTCATCAAGACTCAATCCATAAGGACTAGATTGATTTTCTTCTTCCTTTTTGCTTATCTTTTCAACCTATACTCCTCTATCAATATAATCTCCTTCATTATGCTTGAAGGAAGATTTATTCCTTTCCTTATAAAGAGGGGTATAGAGAAAGATTCCCTCATCACTATAAACATTATCCTCATAGTCATTTTGAGGATCACTTGTAGCTTTAAATTCCTCATCTATCTTCCATAGGATATGATTTTATTCAAAAGAGGAGATAGTAGGAGAGAAAGAAATTTTATTTTGATTCTCAACTTGAAGGATAGATAGAGGGCTTGAGATGAATTTTGCACACTTCCCTTTATATTAACCTTGGATAGGCATAAAAAAGTGTTTTTATCAAGGGTAAGCATGACATAATTAGGTTTATTTTCCCAAGAAGGTCTCCATGATGGAATGGTTTGAGGATCTTGAGTGAGAATATGTTGAGTTTGCATAGGTATAGGCTCTTTCAAAAGAAGGGGACCTCTAACACTTGAAAATTCAAAATAGAGAGGCTTACTAGAAACTTCATATATTTTCCCTTGTCTGAAGCTTGGGTATAGTCTGAGCTTCAATTTTCCACATCCATATAAGGATTTGGTGAATATGCTCCTCTTTTGGGTATAATCTATCTAGTCAAGCACCTTTTATGATATATTTCTTGCTCACTCATCTCTCATTGATGGTGTAAGCTTGATAAGCAAGATCCTCTTGATACATATTATATTCCCTTTCTTTATTGATCTCCATACATTGATTCTCAAAATTTAGTCTCATTTCTTGTGCATTTTTGTGAGGATGTTTGGAGAAGACATAATTTTGCCAAGTCTTATTAGAAACATTAGCAGGGGTGGGAGGGAGGAAACTATTACAAAAAGGATGATAATTATATGTAAGGATACTTGATGTGAGGCCATAAACAGCATTAACCTAATATGAGTTATTTTGAGGCTTAGAATATGATTTTTTGCCAAATGGAAATTGAGAATACATACTAATTTCTAATTTTAAGCACTTAGGCTACTTATACCAGTTGAAGTCTATTTGGATTCACCATTGGTGCTTGAATTGTTGTCTCCAAAGACTATTTCATTGAAGGATAGTACCAAAATTACTTCAATGGATGTGAATTTGTCCCATCGGGCATGTCAAAAACTATTTTAGATTCAACTTGAACCCTTGGGAGAATTTCTTTGGGCCTCTCCCAGTCGAGATATAAAATGAGAACAACCCTTGGTTATGGGTATTCCATGATGGGGCTAAACCTTTGGAGTAGTTTGGTTCCTCTTTGATGCTCACCTAAACTAAAACTAATCCTAGTGATTCATGAAAAAGGGTTAGAATGGGATGAGGGATTCTAATAAAGCTAACAAGTAATGCACAAAAATATAGGTTGATCCTCCCTCCTCGACTCAAATAACACTAAGGAAATGGGTAGAGGATAGGTTAAAAAAATAAGTATATATCACACATCTATGTAGAGGCTCACCAAATTATCTAGGCTAAGGGAAATGAAAGGAGATGTCTAAAGTAGGATACTAACTAGTCACAGTATCCACATATGGGATTCAATCAAGAGATGCAGAACACTAAACATAACATGCTTAAATAAATAAACTAGTAACTAGGTGAAATAATAATTAGATGAGGGGGATATTTTACCACATGTGTGAATTGGACATATACACACTATACTAGAAAAGTGAAATCAAAACACATCCTTCTATTGCTTCAAGAGGTTACATATTATGTCTTGGTAAAGTCTAGTCTAACCAAGAGAAGGAACTAAGAGCAATACAGAGAGAGATCTAATGATCTATCTAAATAAGTGAGAGACATTTTCTTAGCCCCAAGGCCACCATTTATAGAAGGAAAAGAGAGAGAAGGGAGAAGTTATAAATCTTGTTGTTCTTAATAACCAATGAGCTGTAAGCTTTTGAGTTGTTCAATTATGCTTTTATTCCAATCAAGTCATTATGAATGGGATCTTCATCATTTTCTTAGATAGCCTATGAGTCATTATAATTTTATCAAGCTACACTAGAAGATAAGAGTTTGTTAGAGGTGATAAGCTGGAAGTGAATTCTCCAACTACTTTTTGAATCCCCAAGCTCTGATCTATTTATCTTCCACCAGATCTTATCATGAAGGCAAGATTTTTAGGTCTTTAAATTGCCAAGGACATGTCATGTCTTCTCTAAATTGGAAGCTTATCAAGGCATGGCTTGAAAAGATTTTTTGTTAGCCATGTATTTACTTCTATCTTCCATCCTGGACTGAATTATCTATAGAGGAAAACTAATCTAAAGATATTAGTTTTCTTATAGATTTATAGTTATGTTACTCTATATAATGATCTATCCTATTTAAGTTTGTATTGAGCCCTCATATTTTTTCTTCTTTCACCAACTTAGGTCAAGATCAAGTTCTAATTATTTTACTAGCTTATTAAGTCAAGTTTGTCTTGCTTAATCATCTTTCGGTAAAAGGTCTAAGCTCATCCTTTGTTCGTTGTCTTAATCACTACATACCATCAAATCCTAAGATCTGATCAAATGTGGGTCATGGATCTCTAGGACCCACCACCCTTAACTTATTTCCTCATTTGTCTTCAATATTTTTTGACTACTTGATCTTTTTTAAGCTTGCATGGGCTTGACACTTGTTGACCATGTACTTCTTCTCATATTCCCTACCAAGGCTTTCAAACCCTAATGACTAGTTTATGAAGCTTGAATTTGACATTCATGTAGACATCATTTGATGTCTATGAGAATGAATTTTATGTCCCATAGACCATTTAATTTAAACTCATATAGATATTAGTTAGGGCATAAGTTGACACTTACATAGATGTCCCTCAATTTTTGGTTAACTTTATGAATCTATTTTTTGAAGTGTAGAGCTTACAAAGGCACCAATTTTGTATGAAATGAACTTAATGATGAGAGAAAGAAACCCTTTTGATCTACTATTATTAATGGTTTCTTAAGTGAAGATATAAAAATGTAGAAGTCGGGTGGTCCATTTGATCTTGGCTCAAAAATGGTTATGGAGATTTGGTCATTTTACCCTATGGAGCCAACTTTGGAGATGCATATCTTATATCTCGCTTCATCGCATGAGATAGAACTTTGAGTAAGTGATCTTGGCACAAGAATGAATGAACCCATATGATTTATCCTCTTTGACTCATTAATATGTGGGAATTATACTAGATTGAAATAACCACTTATCTTTTCCTACTGTTGGGAACAAATGTATGGATAAAATCTAGATGGAACAAGTAAAGCGGGTGAGTTCCACATGCTCCTAGGTTTGTCTTAAGAATTTCATAGGGTATTTTACATTTTTTTAAAGGCTTGTGAGCTCCATGATAACTTTGTTCCACTTACACCATCTAGAGCTTACCCAAACTTTTGGAATTCATTACCAAATTAGGAACTCTACATTAGAATTATTTTGAAAGTGAGCTCAGCTTGGTATGTGGGCCAAGAATGGCCAATAAGACTCAAATGGAATGTTCAAAAATATGTGGCTGAATGCAAAGTATTCCAACAAAATAAAGGTGAAACCATTAAGACCCTAGGTGTTTTGTAGCCTTTATCCATCCCTAACCAGCATTTAGAAGAGGTTTCCATGGATTTCTATATGGGGTTACCAAGATCTGAGGGTAAAAATGCTATCATGGTATTTTTGGATTAACTCACCAAGTATGATAATTTTTACTCCTTATCAAAACCATTTATTTATAGTATAGTAGCTTCTACTTTTCTCAATACAATTCAAAAATTACTGGCACTCTAAAGATTAGTGTAAGTGATCAAGATCCCTTATTTACCAATAATTTTTGGTCTAAATTATTTACTTGTTTGGGTACCTATTTGGCTCATATCTCATCCTATCATCATCAATTTGATGGATAAATAGAGGTAGTCAATAAATGTTTCAAAGGTTATCTTCATTGTTTTGTTTCTGATAAATAGGATAAATAGGTTCATTGGCTACCATTTATTGAATGGTGGTATAACACTTCTTTTCATACTTCTTCCAAGATGTCTCACTTTGTGGTATTATATGGTTATCACCCCATATCCATCACTTCAATTTTGATAGTGTATCCTAAGGTTAAATCTATTTAAGAACATATTCACCATCAATAGGAGGTGTTAGTCAGTTTTTGAGAGAATTTAGCAATGGCACAAAATTGAATGAAGCAGCAAGAAGATCAACACCATAGTGAGTACAACCATATAGTTATATGTCTCTTAATAAATATAAAAAGGATAAAAATATATCACCTAAGTATTATGGCCCTTACTAGATCTTTAAAAAAATTGGTAGTGTGGCTTACAAGATAGAATTACCCCTAGCCACTTGCATACATCTGATATTTCATGTATCTTGCCTAAAAAAGTAATTAGATAAAGATTTTCCACTCAAATTGAGTTATCTAAATTATATGAAGAAGGTAGAGTCATTCTAGAGCCTAAGGATATCCTTCACATGTACACTAAGTAACTAGGGACTAGATCCATTAAGTAGTATTTGATCAAATAGAAGAACCTACATTCTGAAGATGTAACATGGGAGGATGAATCATTCCTATAGAAACATCTTGGTTTGATTCAAAGTTGAGGACAACATTATTTTAAAGTGGAGGGGAATTTTATTATCTTAACCTACAGTGCATCTACAGATATGTGTGGTTGACTTGTGGCTTACATATCTTCATATTAACTTGTTATATTTCTTGATGTTCTTAGTATGATCGGCCTATAGAATAAATGTTGACTATTTTGACCTCAAGTCAAAATAAGTCAAACCTATGTAGTTTAAAACTTGTATAATACTATATAAGGGTCTTATAGTGTGTGTCATAGTCTTAGTGATGTAATTCAATGTGTCATTACCTTGGTCATGGTTAGTTTTAGTCCTTAGATAGTTTATCTCATCCTAGGGGTCATATTTGAGTCATTCATGAAGCTTTGTATAGTTTTCCTAAGTAGACAAAGGTGTCCAACTATTTATCAATGTCCATCATGTTGGTTTCTTGTCATACATGTCAGTCTTTAGTTAAAAATTATAGAAATAACATCAAAACAAGATTAGAGATAGTTTAGATAGTTTTAGTTCGTTGTATGGATTCTACAGAGGTTGTAGCACATGTGAAAGGACTTGAAATAACCCTTCAGCTCCTTTGAGCTCACTTTGACACTTTTTTAGGTTTTAAACACTTTAAAATGGCTTTAAACAATTTCACTTCTCCATCACTCCATTAGGTAAGCAAAAATGACTAACCAATTTGATTTAGTAAGGCCAACAGAGGATGAGTCAATTCAAATAAAAATTAGTGGTAGATATTACCCTTAGTCTATTACATTTCATGGTATGATTTCAAGGATTGATGATTTATGCTCTATGAACCATTGTTTAGAAGTTGACTACCTCTTTTTACATGTTTATCCCCACACCCTACATGTTTTCTCTTTTTATGAGTTGGTCCATACAACCAAGTATTTTACATGGTTTTAATGAGTGTGTAAATTCTTCTCTATTGGTTTCCATCCCTAGTTACACGTGTGGAGGTGAATTGATTATTCAAACATCTCAAGTTGCTATTTGAGATCACCAATGGATTTATAGGCATCTTTCATCAACTACAGAGGTTTTCCTTTCTTGTAATGGGTTCAATCAAAAGTGTATTAATGTTTCATGCCCCTCAAGGTCATGGTAATCAAATTTTTTTTTTTTAGTATTAAATACTAACATGTTGATGTAAATCATAGTCATATTTCACACATTCAACTTGCTTCAAGGTTTCCACTTATGGTCAAGTGAAATAAAGCTTTGACCAACCTTTTGAAGATAGGAATAGGTTCTCAAAATGTTGAAATGGTTTTGGGAGAGAAATAATAAATTTGAACCTTTCAAAATCTTATAATTTTACTTGGAGAAGAAATATGACACATAATGCCTTGTATACTGCAAACATCCACCTACAGGCAGATAAAAAGACCCTGCACAGTCATGGTGATTAGATATAGAGGTTTTTAAAGTGGTGAGAGGTTCCCTGAGGTGTTGATAGTTAATATTAAACCATGTAAGTGGTTTGATATTGGTTTAAACAACCAATCCATCATGCACATAGTCTTTTATCATCCTTTCATAGTCCCATATACTATTAATATACAACTACATGTGGTTCACAAAGGAGTGAGCATCAAAAGTTAAGAGTTTGAAGCTTGTCTAAATCTTCCTTGAGGTATTAAAGTACTAAGAAGGACATAACAATCATGATGGATTTCATATATTGGTGAACATTCCTAAAACCATGCTCTTGCATTGATTAAGTGACTTAAGGGATAAGCTGCCTTTAAGTCTCTAAAATAGGGTTTTCACCTTTCTTTCAATCCTTCCAAGGTGAAATACAAGAGATCTTAGCAGGTCTAAATGTTCCCATCATGGATCCATATAATAAGGGAAAATATTTGACAAGAGGGTATATTTTTTTGGTCATGTGAGTAGAATATATAAAGGCATCCATCTTGTGCATTCTTTCACTATAGGTCTTTAGTATTATATACAATATTTAGGAGCCTAAATGACCCTATAATGCTACAAGGAGATGTAATAGAATCATAACCATATAAATAAATAATTATTTGAAATGGAAATGGTAATAGTGACCAAAAAGAATTGGAGGGATTTGAATCATATAGTTATGACTTAGACCAACACTATAGGGTCCCCTTTTGGTCCAAAAATGATCATCTGCAGTTGACAGTAGGGTGACAATGCAACTCGAACATAATAGTTTATGTATTTTTATAACTTCATGTATGGTATGGACAAGTCCAACTATGATATTAGCCTAAAATGAATTAAATAATTATTATAAAAATGACACAAGGTCTAATACTGCAATATACACATATAGGCATGCCATTTTCTGAGCAAATAACATAGTCACATAACTTGTCAACTAGGCCTACCCAAGTAGAAGGTATACATTAAATCATTTATCCAAGGTATGGATGATGAACATGTTTTGAGTGCCTCCACAATATTTATTTCCATCACAAAGATGCTCAGGTTAAGGAAACAAGATAAAATTGAGTCTTAAGAGTACATCTACAGCCATGACTCAAACTTGGTGCATAGTCCTAATAACTTAAAAGTTATCTTAGAAAGTTGGGGTGTTAGTGGAATTTTAAAAGTATTCCAACCTTAAAATTTAGTATGCAATACCCCAATAATCTATTATATCTTCTCATACCTTCAAATTGATTTAGACAATAACAGAGATGCCCTTTGTTCTATCTTAGATAGAGGGCACTCTTAAGCATACATGACTATAGGTTGGGTGACTAAAGGGTAAGAAGATGTGTTTAGAGTTGATAAAACACTAATGAAATGTTTAGGGAGTTTTTATAAGCATTTAAAATCATGATTCATGCCTCATATAACTTATAAACTAAATAGGATAGCCTAGACATGTAAAAACACAATCAGGCCTACTAGGCCTTGACTAGGCCTAATGCCTAATGGGGTATTAATACCACTTATAGGTCCAATTAAACACTATAAGTAATTTTAGGACATTTATTTGGAGTTATAAGGTGATTTGGAGCCTTTATTTTGTAGATAAAGTCATGGGAATGTCATTTTATGGCTTAATAAGAATTTAAGGTACATAGAATGTAGGGAAGGGTTTAAGAGGCCATATTTAGAAGCTCATACCTATATGAAATATTATCATGGAGTTACAAGTAGTTTAAATATGTTTAACAGGGTCCTAAACATGACTCTAGTGGAATTTTTCTAAGGGTTTAGTGTCAGGATTGTATGAATAATCTTTAAGAGTCAAAACTACTCAAAACCCTCCAAAACCCTTGTTCATGACCTGATTGAAAAAAATTAGAAATAAATTAAATTAAAAGGGATATTAGGGTAGAGAAATTAATTTCAATTTTAAATAACTCCCTCAATATCCTTCCCATCCTATTGGCTAGTACCTTATTTATATGGACAAGGTGCAGAATAAGTTTTTTGATAGATTTTGTTGTTTTGTAGGTACAAGGGATTCTTACCAGATGAGGATCAATTTGGGAGATAAAGTGGGACATAATGTAACCCATCACTTTAATTTACTTATTTATATAAACACATAAACACCTATGTAATCTCCTTCACTTTAGGCAGTTTGTGGAAGACAATGGGAATGAAGAGTGATCACCAAGTGAGAAGGTGATAACTCCAATTGGGATGCCTTTTAAGGTCTTAATCATGGATTTAGGGATAATATGGATTTTTATAGGAGTCATATCACTTCTTACATGGTTTTTTTAATAAAACTAAAAGTCACTTGAATGACAAGTGTGAGGAATGAGCGAAAGAAGGATGATGGTGACTGCAGGTAGTGAGAACACTTGTCTAGAAAAATACTAGTGGTTAGGGACACATCTAATGCATGTTGGAGATTTTTATTAACCAAACCATCATATTTCACATGTTTCATCTCTCCCTAGTCTACTTTTTATCACTCAAGGAAGGCCAAATGATGAAATTAGTTTCCAATAAGGTGGTTAAAGGGTCTTATGCTAGTTTTGAGGAGTTTTCATGCCTTAGAGGGACATTTGTCCAAAGAGACCTTTCATGTTAGTTTCATACTATAATAATATAAAACATAACTAATTCTCATTCCTTTACAAGTGGAATTATGACCTTTTAGCTCCACTTCTCTCTCTCCTCTCACACATTCTATAAGTACTATCCATTTTGGCTCTTATTTTCTAATTTCCACACTTGGTATGGCAAACCTCTTCTAGTTTGATGTTGTAATTTACCCTTTAATAATAAATGTAATCTAGTTTTTATTTTAAAAACATCTTGTCTGAGTGTGCAAAGTGATATTTGGTGAGGTTTAGTGATAATATTATATCCTTGCTTCTCTTTATCCTTTCATGTTTAGTACAAGAAGTTCTCATTCTAAAAAGTCATATGGAGTGTAGCCAGTGTGTTTGGATCCCTTCAAGTGTTAAAGTATCCTTAGAGTTTGTAATTTACCTCTGATATACTTACCTTGATTAGTTTTATGCATATCACCTTTATATTGAAATACTAATGCTAGAATATCCTAGGACTTTGAAGCTAGTGTTGTAGCTATTTGCTCTTAGAGCAAGAGTATGATGATATTTTTTAGATATTCATAGTGTATCACCCCATTATAATAGTTTAGTTTTATGAATATTTCTATCCCTTTTCCCATAATCTATTATTTAGTGTATGTGATAAGCACTTAAAGGTCAATCTAGGGATCTAGCCATTAGACTTAGAGGTCTACCTCTACTATAGGCAACCCACAAGCCTAGAGGTATTACAATATTACCCAAATCTTAGAGTAGGCTTAAACAACCTTATATAGGTTGAAATATTTTGTGCTACTAGTTATAGCATTCTTTATGGGACCATTTTCCTAAATACAACTTGTCAAGGTGAATGTTGGTCTTGACAACATCACGGCTACATATGGTGTGTTATTTAGCAGTTGGTGACTCCATTAAAGGTAAGATCTTGTTTTATACCATTATTTTGTCATATATTTGTGATCATACTTCATGGTCCATACCAGTTCATCTTCTAATATAGTTTTAAATCCCATCAATCCACCTTTTCAATTTGAACTTCCTCTTGAAGTTCAACACCTATAGCCTATTCTACCCTTTAAAGAGAAAGAGGAATTTTCTAGCCAAGAAGACCAAGAGAGTGAGGAATAGCTTGAAGAAAACATGGTGAGGTAGCATGCCTTCCTAGGCTTTAACACTTAAATCCCAATCCATCTTGATGCTTATGATGGCATTCCCCTTAATGCTATAAATAGTGTTCCTACATTCAATGGTGAAGGTCATGCCACTCTTAGTGAGCACATTAGGGATATATCAAAGTTATATAGTTTCCACATTGTCACTAAGGTCAACATTTCTATTAGACTCCTTACCATGTCCCTTAGATGTAAATCACTTGATTTTTATAGGGATTTTCTCAGTGGTTGTATCATAATTTGGGATGACTTTAGAGTGTTTCTAACATCAAGGTTTGAAGACAAGAGTGACCATACCTCACTCATTCACCAACTCAATGTGATCCAAATAGCCCTCAAAGAGACAACACATGATTTTAATGAGAGATTACAAAGGACTTGGAATAGGTTTCCTCCTCCCATGATACCACTTGCTAGCTTTTTATTTCCTACATACTTTAGGTCCATTGGCATAGACATAGCCATCATACTATAATCCATGGGTGATTTCACCTTACCTGAAGCATATGACCTTGCCATTAGAGTTGAGAATGGCCTTATACAAGATGAGAAGTTGCCTCTAAAAGTGTTTATACCTTTACTAAAAAATAGTTTTACTAATACTCCAAGTGTTTCTCAAGGTCCTAATGCAAATCCCAAGTTAAGGACTATTCTTAAGAAGGTAGAAGAGACAATTTATTGGAAGGAAAGATATATTTCCTTAAAGGCTCAAACTAAGAAACATAATCTTTAGCAAGGTTCTCATCAAAACCATTACCCCTATCATCATCAATATGGTTAGTAATATGGGAAAGGGAGAGGTTAAGGGCAGCCAAATTTTAACAAGCTTGCTAATGCATACAATCCCAATTTCACCTCCAACACAAGAGCAATGGTACCAGTGCATAGCAATGTAATCTAAAGAGAAGAGTGGAAAAAAGGTAAGTTCATGGATTCAAATTAAGGTGGATAACAAGCACTAGTTTCTTAAGGAGGATTCAATCCTCTAATATCAGTAGAAGATGATGTCCTAATGTAAGTGAAGGTTGGCAGCCTCAAAAAGTTTCACTAACTTCCTAGTTGAAGACACTTTTGTGCTTAATCAATAAAATTAAGTTGAAATAATAATCAATATAAAAACAAGGCTTTAGGATATGATAATGGTGCACCTACAAGTTCATTTAATCATTTTATAAGGTAGTAAGGTATGACTACAAGCATGGTAGTCCCTACTACTCCTACACCTTCTTCAAATTAGAATGTTGGAAAGTCTATTTAAGATGCCTTAAGACCTCAAGTTCCAAACACTTCCTTGCCTCCAAGGGCTCAAGAAAAGGTAAACACTCCTCTAAACATTGCATATTCATTAAAGAGTGCTAAGGCATCCATTTCCCTTTGAGATGTCATTCACATGTTTGGCCAAAAAGAGCTCTTTCAAAAATAGCTATCTACTATTCATGCTAGTCTTCCATCATCAATCCATGGTCATATCCATGTTTCTCTTACCAATGATCCTAAAAAATTCATAGTATAACCTTATACAAAATATGAGAAGCCCCCAACCTTCTAAGTCACTCTCATTGTGGGGGATAAACTAGTTCATAACTACATAGTTGATAGTGGAGCTAGTACATCAATGATACCCAAGGTTCTAGATAATAAATTAGGTTTAAAGTATGAGAAATATAGTATAGGGGTACTTAAATTAGATGGTACACCTTTCAAGTTTGTAATATTTATCAAAGGGTTGAAGGTTTTCTTACATGATTTCCCTGGTTTCCACATCCTTTAAAGCATTATTGTTGTTGACTTTCCTGCCTACTTTGCAATATACCTCTCAATATATTTCATAACCAAGATAGGAGGCTACCTCTTATCTAATTAGTATTTATTGGCCTTGAAGACAAGATATGTAACAAAGGTGGCCATTAGGAGTTTAACCACTTGTTATATTTCACATTGAACCCTATGTTGAAGTAAGTTCCAATCTCAATTATGTCATCAATGATAGAGAGGAATATGTTGTGGAATAAAAGATCCAAACAAATATTTAACTCATGCATAGTACTTAGAAAATTTTAAATTTCACAAACAATAGTATTCTGCTCTCTGAATTATAAATCATTTGGCAATGCAATGGCTATTATATAGCTAAAGGAATAGGCAAAATAACTTCCTAAATAATAGGAAGGACTAATAATAATTCACCCATTAATTGACTCATGGGTATAAAAAACTAACAAATATATTATTTTTATATAACAATAATATACTATTTACTAACTTACATAACCATAAGTACTATTTACTTCATGGTAAATACTCAACTAGTTAATATTTACCACTTCGTAAATACCTATTTTCACACAATGTGAAAATTAATCTCAACATTCTCCCCCATAGTTTTTACATGGTACAATATATCTCATTTTTTTTTTATTTAAGCATGCCACCTCTATGTGTTCATGATCTTCTCTACATACATGTTCCATCGCACATCTATACCTTCACACTCATTAGTAATTAGTTTTCCAGGTTCACCAATAACCTTCCAAAATGGTTTTCATAGGTTCACCAATAACCTTACAAAATGGTTTTCTCGGGTTCACCACTAACCTTACATAATGTTTTTCTCAGGTTCACCACTAACCTTACATCATGATTGCTACAATGCTTTTTAGATCAACATTCTCTAATGTAAATATAAAAAGGGATTGCATGGGAATATCACTCACAAGTGAACAGATAAAACTATTCTTATTTTTTACACATGTAGAAAAATAAATGTAACTACCACACTAAAAAAACTAAAATCTATAAAACTAAAAATAACACACCACAAAATGTCACCACGTCATTGGTGTGGCCCCATCATTGGTGACTAATGAGAGGTCACTGAAAAACCTCTTTACTATGTGTATCCTCTAGCCTTCAGTAGATGAAACTTCTCACTCATCAAATATCTTGATGAAGCTCAGTTGCATGTCATTCTGACTGAAATGGGGTCCCCCACCCCATAATACTAACATGCTTATTGGATGTCGGGTATGCCCAAAAATGCATTCGTAAGGCAAATTTTTTTATTTTTTATTTTTTTAATTTGGAATTTTTGACAAAAGATGACACACATAAAATATAATTCTTGACTCAATGACTCAATATACTTTATGGACGTAAAAATTACTTTCAACTCATTTTTTATATTACTCTTTTGACAAATTTGACATACAAATTTTGTTGACTTGATGATACATTGACACATTATATAATAACACTTTGGATTTTTGACATAAATGACTAAAATTATTTAGACAAATATTTACTATAAACACGACTCAAAGCAAAGACTTATTAAAAAAAATCTAAAGACAAATAAATTTGTTGACATATAAACATCTAATAACTATGAAACCGCTATCATGAACTTTGATTTTTAAAACTGATATTAAAAAAACTAAAAGACTCTTAAATAAATAAATATTGACTAAATAAAAAACTTGAAACTAAACCTATATTAAATTGAAAGACATTTAATATAATCTAAACAAGACACAAGACTTTTTTATAAAGAATATTTTTTTACTTTTTGACAATGACCATTCACTAAAAAGACATGAATGAATTAAACAAACTTTAAAATTTTGACCGATTTAATCTTAAATAAAACTATAAACTATGATAATAATAAAACTCTTAAAATATACCTAGATGCATACATGACTTTATACACCAAACTGTGGATTATGTGTCAGACTATGGATTTTGATTCTATCAAAATGTGATAAAAAAAATGCAATATTGATTTTAATGATTGGTGAAACACATCAATATCAAATATTAGAATAGAAGAGATGCTCAATGGGTAGGGTGAGCATGAGATGAATCTCAAGTCAATGAGCTTGGTACAAGTCAAAGATGATACTAGCTGAATGAATATGTGTCCTCGTTACTTGTGATTAGGATAGATATGTCATAATATTCCATATTACTTTTAAGTGCTTGTGGGGAATTTATATCAGAAATGATGTCAAAGTCAAAAACATGACACCAGTTAAATTTTGAAAACTATGAACCACATGTAAAAGTCTACAAAGCATACCAAATAATGGATCTATTTAGAATTTGTTGGAAAAACTATAAACATCTATATACACAGCATATAGATGGCTTAATAGAAGAGAACAAGACTACATGTAGATGGGTAATGGTATTCAAGCCATATAGTGAAGGAAATACACGATGGCTCAAAAATGATAGCAAATATACAACATAAATACAATTTTTAGTGAGGACAAAAAATTATATATGAAACAAATCCTTCACCCCATATCTACACACATGATAGTTCAAATGACCAAGATGGGTGGAGATGGGAAAAGATCAATATTTTCAAATATATATCTCTAATTTATTTTTCAACATGATGCACATATGCCAAACAAAGTTATAGATGACTCTTATGGCTAATGGAAAATTTATCTCACAAGGAAACCATGCTTTAATACCACTGTTATGGAATAAAAGAGCCAAACAAAGATTTAACTCATGCACAGTACACAAAGAATTTTAAATTTCACAAGCAATAATATTTAGCTCTCTAAATTATAAATCATTCATAAATATAATAGTTATTCTATAGCCAAAGGAATAGGTAAAATAACTTCCTAAATAATAGGAAGGACTAATAACAATTCACCCATTAATGGACTCATGAGTATAACAAACTAACAAATATATTATTGATGCATAACAATAATATATTATTTAATAACTTACATAACCATAAGTACTATTTACTTTATGTTAAATACACAAATAGCTACTATTTACCAATCCATAAATACCTATTTTCACACAATGTGAAAACTAATCCCAACAGAATCTATTGTGGATGATGGTGCTTCTTCCAAGCTTGAGGTCTTTTCTGATTTGTTTCTAGATGAGTGTGGTATAGATGTTTATGAACATGATCCATATACATTCTTTGAACAAACTAACCTTGGCACCTATATCATCTATTAATGAGCATATGAGAAATCTGAGGTAAGTGTTGAGCATTCTTTCTCACAAGCTACTGAAGGTAATTATTGGATTCATGTGTACAATGATGATAGCTTGAAGAATAAGGTATATCACTACGGTGAGAAGAACCATGTAATTCTACCTACACTTGATGAATTGTCCCTTAAATATGACATTCATGAGGAAGAAGATGACCTATGGTAAAGGTTCAATTCCATAAGTCAAGAGTTTAAATAGCTAGGTAATATTATTCCTCCTCTAAATAAGTGTGAATCTAATGATATTTTTGCTAATGATCCTAACAAGTAGGATGTTGAGTGTCCTATTGAGCAAGGAAAAGAAAGGCTTGAAAAACATGAGAGTGTATGTCATACTATTGTTCAAGAGGTTACAACCATGAAAGAGTCTCATGAATCCAAGGCAAAAGATTTTAAGCTTAAAGAGTAGTTAAAACCATAACTTAATGTTTTTCACTCTTAGATGTGTTGGAACATAATGAAGACAAACTTGATGATCACATGCATCAAATACATCATGCCTAAAAAGAGAGTAAGATTGAGGTAACTATCATGCCTTATAATCTATAGTTTGAATATCACTATTTCAACATGGTAAGAGCCAAGAAGTTTGTATCTCCAAACAAGGGCCTTGGAAAATAAGAGTTCATGAAAGCTCAAATTAGTCTACTTGTAGATAGAAGAAGAACCAAAGATGATGAGCCTTTTGAACATCAACATGAGAAAGTGTTTGATGATGAGCATTCCTCACATGATAGGTTACTTTCATGGATCAGTAAGGATGTAATAGGAACCATCTTTGACCCTAGTTGAAGCATGGTGAGTTGTTTTCACCTCAAGATTGAGGTTTTGTAAATATTAGGATAGTTGTGTATCTCTGTTTAAGTTGTGTGTGTGTTATGTAAGTGTTCTTGATAAAAAAAATGTGTATTTCCTTTAGTGTGTATTGTTTTGTATGTCTTTGCTTATTTTTTGGTGTGGTTTCAAAGGTAATTAAGTGTCAAACTTGTGCATAGGCAACTCATAACCCAATGGATAGGAGTAGGCTACTAGTCTTGCAATAGCTAGCTTGCCACCCCTAGGAAATCACTAAGAATGTTGACTATTTTAGCCTCACATTAAAATAAGCCAACCCCATATAGTTTAAAACTTGTATCAGGGCCTATTATGGTCTTATAGTGTGCGTCATGGTCTTATTGATGTAATTCAATGTGTCATTGCCTTAGTCATGGTCACTTTTAGTCTTTAGATAGTCTATGTCATCTTAGGGGTCATATTTAAGTCATCAATGAAGTTTTGTATAGTTTTCCTAAGTAGACAAAGGTGTCCAAATATTTTAAAACGTCCCCCATGTTAGTTTCTTATTATACATGCTAGTCTCTAACTAAAAATTGTAGGAGTAACATCAGAACAAGAAGATCAGTGGCAGTTTGGATAGTTTTAATTGGTTTTATGACTTATACAAAGGTTATGACATGTATGAAAGTCCTTGAAATGACCATCTTATTTAAGATCAATTTGACACTTTTTCAACTTTTAAACACTTGAAATTTTCTTAAAACCATTTCACTTCTCCATCATTCCACTAGGCAAGTAGAAATGACTAGCCGATTTTAGTTTAGTACAGCCAACAAGGATGATTCAAGTAAAATCCACTTGTTGATAGATATTAATCTTAGTGTAGTTACATTTAATGGTAGTATTTCAAGGATTGATGAGTTATTCTCTATGAACCATTATTTATAAGTTGACTACCTCTTTTTGCATTCTTATCCCCACACCCTACAAGTTTTCTCTTTATTTGAGTTGGTTTATACAAACCAAGTATTGAACATGGTGGTAGTGAGTGTGTACATTCTTATCTAATGGTTTTAGTTCCTAGTTACATATGTGGAGGTGAATTGATGAGCTAGACATCTCAAGTTTCTAGTTGAGATCACCAATGGAGTTGTAAGCATGTTTCATCAACTATAGAGGTTTTCCTTTCCTATAGTGGTTTCAAGCAAAAGTGTATTGATGTTTCATTCCCTATAGGGTCATGGTGATCAGACTCCTTTTGTATTTTTAGTATCAAATACTAACATGTTGATGTAAAACACAATCATATTTCACACACTTAAGCTTGTTTCATTGTTTCCACTTACAGTCAAGTGAAAGAAAGCTTTGACCAGCCTTTTGAAGAGGGGAACAGGTTATAAAAGTGTCAAAATGGTTTTGGTAGAGAAATAAAAAAAATTATCCTTCAAAAAGGTTATAATTTGACTTGAATAATAGGTTAAAATGGTTTTGGTATATTGCAAACATCCACCTATAGGGAGATAAAAGGACCCCTGCACAGTCATGGTGATCATATATACAAGTTTTAAAAGTGGTGAGAGGTTCCCTAAGGTGTTGATAGTAAATATTGAACTATGAAAATGGTTTGGTATTGGTTGAAACAACAAATCCATCATTCACATAGTTTTGTATCTTCTTTTCATAATCATATATACTATTAATGTGCACCTATAGGTGGTTCACAAAGGAGTGAGCATTAGAGGTTAAGTGTTTAAAGCATGTTTAAACCTTCCTTGAGGTCTTGAAGAACTCAAAAGGTAATTAAAATATGGATTCCATATATTTTCAATAAGTATTGAAACCATGCTCTTACGTTGATGAAGTGACTTAAGGGATATGTTAACTTAAAGTCTCTGAAATAGGGTTTTCACCTTTCTTTCAATCCTTCCACAGTGAAATACATGAGATCTTAGCAGGTCTAAATTTTCCATCATGAATCCCTACATATGGGTAATTCTTTGATAAGAGAGTCTATTTATTTGGTCTTGTGATCAAAATATATAAAGGCATTCACCTTTTGCATTCTTTCACTATAGGTCTTAAGTATTATCTACAGTATTTAAGAGCCTAAATGACCCTATAATGCTATAAGGAGACCTAATAAAAGCATAGCCATAAAAATAACTATTTATTTGAAATATAAATGGTACTGGTGACCCAAAATCATTTATTTAGAGTTTAATCATATAGTTGTGACTCAGACCAACACCTACAGGGGCCTCTTTTGGTCCAAGAATGATCATTTATAGTTGACTATAGGGTGACAATGCAAGCTGAACACAACATTTGTGTATTTTCCTAACTTTAGGCATGGTATGGACAATTAAAACTATGATATTAACATAAAATGACTTCAACAAGGTCTTATAAAAATGACACAAGGTCTAATACTGCAATATACACTTATAGGCATGCCATTTTCTAAGAAAATAACACAGTCATGCAACTTGCCAACTAGGCATGTCCAAGTAGAAGGTATACATTAAAAATTTTATAAAAGGTTTGGATGATGAAGATGTTTTGAGTTCCTCAAAAATAGTGATTTCCATCACATTAGATGATCAAGATAAGGAAACAAGATAAAATTGATTCTCAAGAGGACATCTACAGTCATGACTCAAACTCGATGCATAGTCCTAATAACCCAAAAGTCTATCTTAGAAATTTGGGGTGTTAGTGGAATTTCAAAGGTAATCCAACATTAAAATTAAGAATATAATACCCACATAACCTAATGGATATTCTCATACCTTCACATTAACTGAGATAATATGGTATATGCCCTCTATTTTGTCTCAGATAGAGGATACTCCCAGGCATACATGACTGTAGGTTGGGTGACTAAAGGGTAAGAAGATGTGTTGAGAGTTCATATAACACTAAGGAAATGTTTAGGGAGTTTTTTCATCATGGAAAGGCATGACTTATTCCTCATAACACTAAGAAACCAAATAAGATGGCCTAGACATGCAAAAAAAACATAGTCAAGCCTATTAGGCCTTGACTAGGCCTAATGCCTAATGGGGTCTTAATACCACTTATAGGGCCAAGTTAACATTTTAAGTCATTTAAGGAATTTTATGGGGATTTTTAAGGTGATTTTGAGCCTTTATTTTGCATATAAAGTCATGGGAAAGTAATTTTATGGCTTAAGAATAATTCAGGGTACTCAGAATGCAGGGAAGGGCTCGAGAGGCCATCTTTGGAAGTTCATATTTGTATGGACACTTATAATTGAGGTAAAATAATGTGATATATGTTGAAGAGGTTACTAAACATGATTCTAGTGAAATTTTTTTTAGGGTTGAAAGTTAGGATTGTATGAAAAATCCTTAAGAGTCAAAACTACTCAAAACCTTCCAAAACCCTTGCTCATGACCCAAACGGAAATAAGTAGAAAGAAATTCACTCAAGAGGGATAGTTTGATTAAGAAATTAATTTGTGATTTTAGATAACTCCCTTAGGATCCTTCTCATCCTATTAGATTGCACCCTATTTGTATGGATAGAGTGTAGAAAATCTTTTCTTGACATATTTTGATGTTTTATAGGTTCAAGGGATTATTGAATAATGAGGATCACTTTTGTAGATCAAGTGGGACAAAATATAAACCCTCATATTTATTTATTTCTTTAGATAAACACATAGACACCTCTAATAGCTCTTTCCCTTCAAGTAGTTTATGGAATATAATGGGAATAAAGAGTGATCACCAAGTGAGAAGGTGATAAATCCAATTGCAAGGAATTTTAAGGTCTTCCTAATGGATTTAAGGACAATAATACTCTTGATAGGTTTCATATCACCTCCTATATAGATTTTTTCAAAAAAATAAAAGTCACTTGAATGACAAGTGTGAGGAATGAGTGCAAGAAGTGTTGTTAATAAGACTCACACCCTTGTGAAGGTAGTTTCAAGCCTTCACAATCTATTGAAACATGGAAATAATCCTAGGCTATGGGTGACCTAATCATTGGATTGAATCTCTATATTATAGAGGCTAGCTCCCTTTGATGTATCAATTAGGATCTTTATTTTATGCTACAAACTATTGAGGAAAAGGGAAGAGGGAAAAGGTAAGAAATAAAATTGAATGAAAATCCTATCTAATGATGGTGATACACATATTTTTGGTTCATCCATTTAATTTGATCTTCTAAAAACACTGATTAGACAAGAAAAAACTAAACTTTCAACTCTAATTGACTCTTATGCATCAGTATTTCATGAAAATATATTATTTGGTGATCAAATATTGAGGGAAATGATGGAATGGGCTAGATTCAAGGGACTAACTAGCCACTTACATCCATTGTAACTTCAGCCAAAAGACATCAAACACATAACATGACCTACATAATTTATTAGCTAGTAACTAGGTAAGAATCAAGACTTGACAAGGAAGAAAATTCTATCACATATGAAAATCAATGACATAAATACACTATACCAACACCCTAAAATCTAAAAATAGCCCTTCTATTTATCTAAAAAGGATACAAAACTCAATCTTGATAGAGTCTAGTCTTATCAAGAGGGATCAATTTCAAGGATGAAAATCCAACTTATATAGTAAAAGCATATCAAATCTAAGATATTGGCATTGAAAATAGGAGAGGATATCAACTCCCACATCACACGAGTCTAACTTTACCTATCAAAAGATAACATAGCCTTCAAATAATATCCTTTTGTCTTATGTCTTGCATGAAAAAGCTCTTTGGCATTGGAAAAGGATGGTGGGCCCATCTTGGAATAGTCTACTTCATATATGGAAAGCTATACCAAAATTTCAAAGATAAGCTCCACTTGATATGTTTAGAAGTTGAGTTGAAACAAAAGAAAGTCCTTCTTTACATGGAAAATAAGGAAAATGCATGACAAGCCTTGTCTAGTCAACTCCAAGTAACTCTATCATGCATGAAATGATGTTACGCCAATCCTTAAGTAAATAACTTTAGTTTGAACAAGTTGGAAGTGTTGAATGCCTTTAATTAATAAGATAAATCAAAATAGATGTGACACTTTGACAATAAGTCAACTCAAACACAAGACCAATCAACTCCAAATGGCCTCCACCTACATGAAAAGGCTCTTTGAAAATTGAAACATGCAATAAATTCCATGTTAAAATTAGATATGTAGCATTTGAAACTCCATGTTAGCTCCTTGAAGTTACTTAGCCTTTTTCTCTCAGGCTCTTTGCTTTTTCACGTATTCCTTCAGGATATTTATTTGGTCCTTTTCCATGGAAAAGGGTCTCTAGAACTTTTTAGCCTCTATCTATTTCCTTTAGACAATTTATCTATGGCTTATTCCTTTGAAGGAATTTTTCAAGATTTTGCTTATGGACTTTTCCTTTGGATAATTTGTCTGAAGGAATCCATGTCTATAGACAATATGAAAATTACTTTCCCATAGATAATTTGTCTAGAGGAATTCATGTCTTTGGACTTTATGAAAATTCCCTTTAGGCTTTGAAAAGAACCCTTTAGAATTCTCAAAAATAACCTTCTTGAAAGGAAATTACCTTTCAGAGGTTTTGAAAATACCCTTCGGAATTCTTGAAATGGTCCCTTCAGAAGAGTTGTTTTGGTCCTCATAACTTTTAAGTGAACCCTTCAAAAAAGTTTAATGGTCCTCAAAACTTTTTAAATGACCTTTTGTAACTTTGAATGAACCTTCAGAACTGTTAATGAACCCTTCAAAAAACTTGAAAGAATCCCTCGGGCTTCTTGTAGTGACCTTTTGGAAAATTTGAAAGAATCCTTCAAAAAAAAATTAATGGTCCTTGGAACTTTTGAAATGACCTTTTTGAAATTTGAATGAACCTTTGGTACTTTGAATGAACCCTTTAGAAAAGTTGAAAGAATCCCTCGGACTTTTGAAAATGACCATTCAAAAAAATTGAAAGAACCCTTCAGAAAAGTTGTAATGGTCCTTGGAACTTTTGAAATGACCATTTTCTGAAGAGAAAGTGACCCTTCGGCTTTCTTGAATGAACCCTTCAGAAAAAAAAATTTAGAAAAAATGTTTGAAACAATCCCTTCAAAAAGATATCCTTTAGGAAAATTTCAAATAACCTTCTTCTAAAAGAATTCCTTTTTGTCTTTTTGAAAAGTCTTCCTTCTGAAAGAATTCCTTTTGAAAAGGTTTCTTAAAGATGGACCATTTTTAAATAACCTAAAGAAGTCTCCATGATGATTTTCTCACAAAAATCCTCTAAAAACTAAAGTGAATGCCTCAAAAGACCTGTTAATCATGGATTATTTCAAGAACTTTTTAGGACCAATAACTGACTCACAAAACAAACTGGCATGATATGCAAATTTTTGAATGGTAGGGGTGACAATTTAACCTATAAGGCAAAATTGTCAACATTTTGGTGACTCAACTAGGAAGTATGCATGTTATGCTTGAGAACTAGACCATATACATGACATTTGAACTCATAAAACAATGGCAAATCTAGTCTATGATTGCAAGTACAACCTTTGATTTGAAATAAGACAACTTTCATCCTCCAAAACAAGAAGGGAAACACATAAAGAAAGGAAAAATAACTAAACAAAGAACTTATTTGGGATAAAACATACCTAAACTAATGTGCTTAAACAACACTTAGAGGAAAACAAATAAGGAACCTAGCTCTTTAGTAGCAATTATTTAGATGTATCCCATTGACTGGGATTGGAAGCTCCTTACCATCCATCTTTGCAATTTGGAAGGCATTGTGGGATTTGTAGCTAGAGATTGTGTATGGGCCACTCCAAAGGGAATCAAACTTTATGTGCCTTCCCAGTTTATCTCTATCCTCATCCCACTTGAGGACCAAATCTCCATTGAAACTTCATGAAGAAGCTCCCTTGTCAAAATATCTCTTCACTTATACTTAATGAATTTCCATGGCTAGCATGAACTAATTTATTATCTCTTCCAACTCCAAAAGCTTAGCATACCTAATCTCCATAGGCTCATTCTCCAACAACTCAAGTTGATGCATTAGTTATAAATTAAAAAACTCAAGATAAATGGGTAACCTTGCTTCATTACCATATACCAGATTGTATGGAGAGTTGGATATTAATCTTTTGTAGGTGATCCTATTATCCCATAGAGCTGACTTCAACTTGAGATTCCATGACCTTTGATTGTCTTCAATAGTCCTTCTTATGATCTTTAATAGGTTCTTATTTATAGATTCAGCAAGGCCATACCTTGTGTATAATAGTTTGATGAAGTGATAAGATAAATTCCATGTTGGATAGCCCATTGGATGATCCTAGTTCCCACAAAAGCAATTGCATTATCAAAAATAATAGTTGAAGGAACTCCAAATCTAGTAAGTAAACCTTCATAGAAATCTAGAACATCAATTTCATTTGCTTCTTTCAATGCCACTACTTCTATCCAACATGTGAAGTAATCTGTAGAAATTAGAATCCATTTATGTCATAAACTTGAAGGAGGATTTATGAGACCAATAAATTCCAATCCCCATTGGACAAAGGGTTGATCCACCATAATTCATTGAAGAGGTAAGGTAGCAAGTTTCACTTTTCCTACAAACATAGCACACTATTTGCACTTCATTACCTATGCATGGTAATCACTACATATACTAGGCCAATAATACCCACCTCTTATGATCTTAAGAACTATATTTTTTGCAAAAAAAATTCCTCCACCATATCCATCATGAAATTCTTCAAGCAATATCTGAGTTTGGCTTGGTTTTATATATCTTAGCAACATGCCATTGATATATTTCTTGAACAAAACACCATCAACAAGCAAAAATGGAATTGATTGCAACCTAAAATATATTCTTTTTGAAGTACTTAGATGAAAGGGATAAATACCATCTTGGAGATAGCTTACTAAGTCATGAAACTAGCAGGAAGGTGAGGTATGACCAACTACAACCTCTTCACCATTTCACACCAAAACAACCTCATTAGTCTCTTGCAAGTCTTGAGCTAGATGCTCACAAGTCCTTTACCTCTAATCAGCTTTGTGACCTTAATTTCTACATCATACTCCATTACCTTGGTTATCCAACCAGCTCTCTTCTCATTTATATTTTTGTTCAAAAGGAACTCCTTGATGTTTGGATGAGAAACCATTAGGTGTATTTTATTGTTAGACAACAAGTATCTAAACTTTTTAAGAGACCTTAAAACTAAAAGTACATGTTTTTCAACAAAATATTACCTTGTTTCATACTCTTCCAATCCTTGACTAAAGAAGGCTATTGGTTGCTCCAAAACCTCATGATTTTATTGCATAAAAATGCTTGAAATAGTGTCCATGTTAGCATATGTATACAAAATGAAATCCTTTGTGAAATCTAGATTTATAAGTGTAGGAGCAATAACTATGGATTTCTTAATATCTTCAAAACTCTTTACTCCTTTGAACTAGTTGAATGTCTGATTCTTCTTTATCATGGTTGTAAGTGGTTTAGCTAAAATGGCAAAATCTGAAATATATTTATGAAGTTGATTTTTCCAAAGAAGCTTTGCATAACCTTTTTTTACTTAGGCAAGGAGAGTTAAAGAATAGAGTCTACCCTTTCATAATCTATGCTTAAAACATACTTTGAAACCACATGGCCAAGGAGCTTACCTTCATGAACTAAGAAGACACACTTTTTGGGATTTAGAGATACCCTAAATTGCCCACACCTTTCAAACACTTGCTTGAGATGAACCATGTGATCACTTTCACTCTTTTAAAACACTCTTATATCATCCAAATAAACAAGTAAAAACTTATTAATAATGAGTTGGAATGCCATATCCATGGCTCTCTGAAAGGTTTCTCTAGAATTAGGTAAACCAAATGGCATCTCTCCGCATGCAAATGTCCCCTACTTGGTTGTGAAGGCTATCTTAAATTAGTCCTCTTCCTTGACCAAAATATTATTGTAGACACTATATCCATCCAATAAATAAAACCTCTCTAAACCTACAACTATCTATAAAATTTATTTCATTGATGGCAATGGATAGCAATATTTAAGTGAAGCCCTATTCAAATCATGAAATTCAACACACAATCTAATCTCATCATTATTATTCCACATCATAATCATCACCCAAGTTTAGTTCTTGATTGGAAATATAATAGCTGACTCTATGAGCTTGTGAAGCTCAGCACTCATCAAAAGCTCAAGCTTAGGATGGATGGGCCTTTGTCTTTGTCTCACTAGTTTAGTTTCAGCCTCTAACTCAATGGTGTGCTGAGCTAAATTTGAGTCAAATCCCTTGATATCACTATATTTCCAAGAAAATACATCAGCACAACTTGTGCATAACTCAATGAAAGCTTCTTTTTGTGAATGAGTACATACTTTACTCAACTTCAAATTCTTACTAGTTACAATCTCTACATTGGCATAGTGTTCTTATTTTGTTGACAAGGATGACTTATCCTTCATTAACTCATCATCACCACTAAAAATGTTCTCAAGTGTGACCAATCCCTTAGGTAATTTATTTTTTTTTAGTTTCACAACCTGATCACCATACTGTTGCAAATACTTTGATTGGTTTCTTGAAGAAAACTTAGCCTCCTCTTGAAAGAATCTCATAATTTGATTGTCATCTTCAAACACTTGCCAATTCTCATGATTATTTGGAATATAATGCCTTACAACCACCTTTATATATGACTAAATTTTCTCACTTTTTTATATTAGTTGGGATACTATATTGTGACCCAATGGTAGCCAACCTATCTGCATGTTTATTTTCACCTCTTGGTATTGATTGAATGTGAAAAGTTTAGAAATATTAAAGTAAGTCCCATATTATATGCTTGCATGATTTAATCAAAAAAAAATTACATACATTTAAACCTCTTACTTGGTGAACTATAATTTCACTATCACCAAAAACTTGTAAGTTGTTGACTTTCATCTTCCTAGCCCACTGCAAATCGTGAACTAGTACCTCATACTCTACAAGATTATTTGAACAACCAAAATAAAACTTAATAGAATATAAATACCTTTGCTTGTTTGAGAAATCAACATCATTATATCCTTAATACCATGTTTATTCCTTGATCCATCAAAGTACAATTGCCACAAACCTTCACTAGATTCATCATCTTTAACCATGGCTAGAATTAGTACATCATTATCATGAAGACAATACACATTGAGTCCTTAATATTCAATTATATTATAAGTATCATGATCATTAAAATCAAAAGCACACTTATCAAGAAACAAATCTATAATTCCATCTAAAGGTGATCCATTTTCTACTCCACTAGTTTCTAATATATCATCTGAGATGATACAGTTAGTGTTCACAACACTTGGTATATATGGATTCATATGGAAATATGAAATAGGTTCATAATGAATAATTAACTTGGTACCATACCTAGTTATGAACATCAAATAAGTCCAATCCTCTGATAAATATCCCCCAATCTTTGAGGTGAAGTTTTTTGAAAGGCACATAGCAAAGTAAGAATGCAAGTCTACCACAACAACATCTTACTAAATAGTAACATTGGGAAAAGCATGTAATGTCAATTTTAGATATTTTATGATACCTACCATATTTTTTGGTGACCCATACAATTTAAATACCCCCTTAGTGTTTGGCTCATAAACAAGGTTGAGCTTGTCAGCAATCTATTTAGGAATGATTGTACTACTAGCTCCACTATCCACCATATAGTTATGAACCAAAGTATCACCCACTATCAAATAAATGTATAAATTAGGATTTTTATTTTATTTTACCTTATATTTTTCCACATTTACCATATTATTTACTTTATGTACTTGTTGCTTAATTGGCTGATCTAAATTAGTTAAGACAACACCTTCTTTCTCAACCAGTTTTGGAGACAATTTAAGAGCTAAAAGCTCTTGGATGAACATATATTCTTGTCTTGGGATGGAAATATAATCCCACATGATAATTATATTCTTATACTTCTTCATCTGATCCACTATATTGAATTGATATCCAGCAACCTTTAGTTACACTTTTTGAAACACTAGCTGCTCATGAACTAGAGGTATTCAATGAACTTTACTAACCTTTATAGTCTAATTTTTTTAATTTATAGGGGAAAAAAGTTGTTATTTTTTACTCCTATAAAAAAATTATGAGTACTTGAAGAATTTTTCACCTCATGTACCTCATCAATGGCTCTTATTTTATCTCTAGTTATAGCTGCAACTTGACCACTTGTACTGTTAGTTTCAACACCCTAAGTAAAAGCAACATGATCATCCACTTTCCAATTTACATTAATGGCATTAGGTTACCCTTGAAATTTTTGATTTTCTCCTTGTGATTCAAAACCTGTATCTTGGTATTGACCTCCTTGAAAAGAAAACTCTTCTTGTATCAATTGTGGCATAGTGATGTTTTGTGATACCAAAACCTGGTTTTGAGCATCATTGAGATTTGAGGGATATCAACCTAAATCTTGCATAAATTTTTTTTGAGGTGGCATGGGAACAACGGATTTTTAAGTAGAAGGAGAATTATGATCAAGGGTAGCATATGGCTTAGTTAGAGTTATGGATCCTTGTGTTTGATAAGGTGGTCTATTCTCTCTAAAACCTTGATAAGGAGGCCTTTAAACTTTGAAGGGCTGATAGGTGGCCTATTTCTGTTGTTGATAGGGCCTATTAGCCTAATATTTTTGTCTCTTGAGTTTCACTAATTCATTCCTAAATTATTGTAACAAGCCTTTCAACTCTTCTATCTCACTAGCTTGACTAGTAGAGGCTACAATTTGAGCTTAAGGTGATGGAATAGGAGCTAAGGATGGAATTTAAGGAATTTAAAGAACTTGAGGGGGTAGTATAGAATTAAATTATAGGAATATAGGAATTGGAGGCCTTGGAGAAAGCTTACCATCTTGTATCAAACTATTATCTACCCTTATTACAACCTCATAAACATCTGGTAAGGTGGAACCACCCATTGACTGTATCATCACACTAATGTTTAGAGTTAAGGGCTTTCAAATAGTACAAAAATTCATATTCAAGGGATGGCCTAATAAAAATAGGTATTTTATCCATGAATTTTATAATCTACGATTAAAATCAGACATGAACTCATAAGGAACTCTCATTATGGTAGTTAATTGTTTAACCAAAGAGAGGTGATCATATTTGTCTTCAAATTGTTTGACTAAGACTACACCCAATTCATCCCAGGTATAAATGGAATTATATATAAGATTTATATACCACTACAATTATTTTTCTTTGAAGGAAGCATTAATAAAACTAATAGAAACATTATCCTTAACAACATTATGGACTAAACAGAGATTAGCTACATCTTGAATATGCTCAATAGGGGTTGTTTGATTTTTTCCTAAGAAGAATGGGATGCTCTTGAGGGTAGACACCATAATGTCATAAAATTGGGATAAATTTAGCGGGATACCTCTATTTAATGGGACAAACACATGGTTTCTAATAGCCATTTGGATAGTGGGGTTTGTAGTAATTAGAACAGTAGGATAACTATGAAAAAAATATTTTTCTTGAGGATATGGGTTTTTCCAACTAAACCTTAATATTATATATGATGTAGAAGATAACTTAATGAATTAAAAAGGAATGCCTTTGCTTTTTGACCTCATGGTAACCTTTGGTATGAAGGAATTTCTTGAATGATGCTATGAACTCTGTAACCTAAAGAATCTTTAGCTTGTGGTGAAGATAGATATTCTCCTCTACTACAAATGCTTCTCCTCAGATCCAAACTTTAGCTATGAAAGGATTAAGTGTCCCATCAAGCATGACAAAAAATATTATCACTTAGACTCACACCCTTATGAAGGTAGTTTCAGGCTTTCGCAGTTTGCTAAAACATGGAAACAATCCTAGGCTGAGGGTGACCTAATCAATGGATTGAATCTCTAGATTCTAAGGGCTAGCTCCCTTTGGTGTATCAATTAGGAACTCTACTCTATGCTAGAAAATTTTAGGGAAAGGGAAGATGGAAAAGGTAAGAAATAAAATTGAAGGAAAAACCTATCTAATGATGGTGATACACCTATATTTTGGTTCATCCACTCAATTTGAGCTTCTAAAAACACTAATTAGATAAGAAAAAAACTCAAATTTTAATTCCAATTGATTCCTATGCATCAGTATTTCATAAATATATTTTATCTGGTGATCAAAGCTTAAGGGAAATGATGGAAAGTCCTAATTCAAGGCACTAACCAACCACTTACATCCACTATAACTTCAGCCAAAAGACATCAAACAGATAACATGACCTGCATAATCTGATCAACTAGTAACTAGGTAAGAATTAGGACTTGATAAGGAAGAAAATTATATCACATATGAAAAGCATTGATATAAATACACTATACCAGCACCTAGGAATCTAAAACTAGTCCTCCTATTTATCTAAAAAGGTTATAAAACTCAATCTTGATAGAGTCTAGTCTTATCAAGAGAGGGATCAATTTCAAGGCTAAAAAGCTAACTTATATAGTAAAAATCATATCAAAGCCAAGATATTCTCTTTGAAAATAAGAGAGGAGATCAACTCCCACATCACACAAGTCCAGCTTTAGCTATCAAAAGATAACATAGCCTTCAAATAATATCCTTTTGTCTTATGTATTGCATGAAAAAGCTCTTTGGTGTTGGAAAAGAATGGTAGGCCCATCTTGGACTAATATGCTTCATGCATGGAAAGATTAAAAAAAATTCAAAGAGTATATCCACTTGATATGTTTTAAATTTGAGTTGAAACAAAAGAAAGTCTTTCTTTGCATGGAAAATAAGAAAAATGCATTATAAGCCTTGTCTAGTCAACTCCAAGTAACTCTATCTTGCATGAAATGATGCTACGCTAATCCTTAGGTGAAGAACTTCAGTTTGAACAAGTTGGCAGTGTTGAAAGCCTTCAATTAATAAGATAAATCAGAATAGATGTGACACTTTGATAATAAGTCAACTCAAACTCAAGACCAATCAACTCCAAATGGCCTCCACCTACATGAAAAGGCTCTTTGAAAACTGAAAAATGAATGAAATTCCATGTTAAGATTAGATATGAAACATATGAAACTCCATGTTAGCTCCTTGAAGTTACTTGGTCTTTTGCTCTCAGGTTCTACACTTCTGCATGTATTCCTTTAGGATATATGTTTGGTCCTTTTTCATGGAAAAAGGTCTTTAGAACTTTTTTGCATCTATTTATTTATTTCGAATAATTTATTCATGGCTTATTCCTTCAGAGGAATTTTTTGAGATTTTACTTATGGACTTTTCCTTTGAACAATTTATCTGAGGGAATTCATGTCTTTGAACAATATGTAAATTACTTTCCCACAGATAAGTTGTCTAAAATAATTCATGTCTTCCAACTTTATGAAAATGCCCTTCAAGCTTTGAAAAGAACCCTTTGTAATTCTTAAAAAGTACCTTCTTGAAAATAAATTACATTTTGGAGTTTTTGCAAATACCCTTCAGACTTCTTGAAATGATCCCTTCAGAAAAGTTATTTTGGTCCTCAAAAATTTTGAATGAACCCTTAGAAAAAGGTTATAATGGTCCTCAAAACTTTTGAAATGACCTTTTGAAACTTTAAATGAACCTTCAGAGCTTTGAATGAACCCTTTCAAAAAGTTGAAAGAATCCCTCGGACTTCTTGTAATGACCTTTTGAAAAAGTTGAAAGAACCCTTTAGAAAATTTATAATGGTCCTCGAAACTTTTGAAATGACCTTTTTTAACTTTGAATGAACATTCAAAACTTTGAATGAACCCTTCAGAAAATTTGAAAGATGGACTTCTAAAAATGACCTTTTGGAAAAGTTCAAAGAACCCTTTGGAAAAGTTGTAATGGTCCTTGGAACTTTTGAAATGACCTTTTTCTAAAGAGAAAGTGACCCTTCGACTTTCTTGAATGAACCCTTTGGAAAAGTTGTTTCAAATAAAATGTCCAAAACAATCCCTTTCAAAATATATCCTTCAAGAAAATTGCAAATAACCTTCTTTCGAAAGAATTCATTTTTGTCTTTTTGAAAATTCCTCCTTCTGAAAGAATTCCTTTTGAAAAGGTTTCTTGAATATGGACCCTTTTTGAATAACCCAAAGAAGCCTCCATGATGTTTTTCTCACAAAAATTCTCTAAAAACCAAAGTGAAGGCCTCAAAAGGCCTATTAATCATGGATTATTTCAAGGACTTTTCAGGACCAATAACTGACTCATAAGACAAACTAGCATGATATGCAAAGTTTTGAATGGTAGAGGTGAAAATTTGACCTATGGGGCAAAATTATTAATAAGAAGGATGATGGTGACTGCAGATAGTGAGAACATTTATCTAGAAGTATACTACAAGTTAGGGACACATCTAATATATGTTGTATCTTTTTATTAACCCCCCATGATAGTGAACATGTCGTAGATCTCCCTAGTCTACTTTGGAGTTCTCAAGGAAGTCAAAATGATGAAAGTAGTTTCCAAAAAGGTGCTTGAAGGGTCCTATGCTAGTTTTGAGGATTTTTCATGCCTTAGAGGGACATTTTTCCAAAGAGACCTTTCATGGTTAGTTTCATACTCTACTCCTTTACAAAATAACTAATTCTCATGCTTTACAAGTGGTATTGTGACCCTTGAGTTCCACTTATCTCTCTCCTCTCACACATTCTATAAGTATTAGCCATTTTGGATCTTGTTTTCTAATTTCTACACCTGATATGGTGAAGCTCTACTAGTTTTATGTTGTACTTTACCTTTGAATAATACATGTAATCTAGTTTATATTTCAAAAACATCTTGTCTAAGTGTGTACAGTGATGTATGGTGAAGTTTAGTGATAATCTTCTATCATTGCTTCTCTTTATCCTTTCATGTTTGGTGCAATAAGTTCTCATTCTAATAGGTCATATGGAGTGTAGCTAGTCTTTTTGGCTCCCTTAAATTTTTAAATTAGCCTTAGTTTTTGTTATTGACCTTTGGTCCACTTACCTTGAGTAGCTTTATGCATATCACCTTTATATTTAAATACTAATGTTAGAATATCCTAGGACTTTGAAGCTAGTGTTTTAGGTCTTTGCTCTTAGTGAAAGAGTATGGTGATCTTATGTATATCTTCATGGAGTATCACCTCATTATAATAGTTTACTTTCATGAATATTTCTACCCCTTTTTTCATAAGCAATCAGTTAGATTAGGTGATAAGCACTTAAATGTCAATCTAGGGAGCTATCCCTTAAACCAAGAGGTCTACCTCTACTATAGGCAACCCACAGGCCTAGAGGTATTCTAGTGTTGCCCAAATCTTAGAGTAGGATTGAACAACCTCCTATATGGTGAAATATTTGGTGCCAATAATAACCATGGCTAAGTAGAGTATATATAGGAGGTAGTGGTTAGTCTTTTATCAACATATTATGAATTATGTTCTTATTGCATTGTTGTAGAGGTTATCTCCTCGAAGTGGCTTAGTAATAATATTCAAGTATTATTCTCTTTCACCAGTTATTTTTTTGGATGTGGTTATTGTGCTCTTAATTCTACCATATATAATTCTACTATTATGAATCATCTAAGTAATTTCCTTACTTGTCTTGAAGCCCACTTGGCCTTATTATGCTAACCTTTGCTTACAAGTGTCAAATCTTGGTTTCATCCTCACCAAAGCAATATCCCTCCATGAAATTCATCCTGATATCATATAAAACCTTAAACAACACATTTAGAGGACTCAAACTTCCCCCAAGATCTCATTTTATACCAAAATCTCTCACTAGGCCTCACTTCCTTATAGTCCTAAAAATAGATAAAGCTCCTTTTATAGAACAATTTAAGAAGGATAATGGAAAAATAAATATATATTTTAGGACCCAGTATCTCCTAAAAACTCCATGCCAAATTTTAGGACCTAAAACCAAGTATAAGTAAACTTTTTCTATTAGTATCCCTCCTCAACTAAGTCTCAATTAGGCCTCCATGCCTAGAAACTAAATTTTAGCCAAAAATCACACCCACATGAGTGAAACTTCTAGGAAGTGTATGATTCACTTTACCAATCCCCTAACCATTATCCATGTCAAATTCTAAGTTTTGATACCTTTTACGCATGGGTAAGCCATGAAATGGTCAAAAACCCTAGCCTAGGTGCTTGAATAGGCTTGAAAGATAGTTGGAGTGTTTGGAAAGAATTTTTTAGGATTTGAAGCTTGGAATTAGTTTTTTGAGGCCTAAAATATCATCCTAAAACTCAACATGATGAAGATATGGTCTTGAAGTGTTTAATAAGTCACAATATAGACTCTTTGGCTTGAAAAATAGTGTATTTCTACCTTCTTAGCCAACTTGATGACTTGACTATTTCATATACCTGCAATAGACTTGTTCCTCAATTGGATAGATATATAATACTACTATAAAATGACCTCAATGGTATATTTTAAGCTTTTATACCATTGATGACCTATACAAGGTTTGTAACCTTGTTTTTCTTATGCAAACAAAAGATAGTCTTCTCTTAAGCAATAATTTTTGGTTTTAAAATTGTTATAGTGCCATAAGATTCTCTTTAAATTCTTTTAAGATATCATAGACCCTCTAACTAGGTTTAATATATTGGAGGTATAATATGACTAAGAGGGGGGTGAATCAATCAACCAATCTTTCACTTTCAAATCACTTATCATGCATTCATTAACATTCATCAATAAATAAAATAACCATATGTAACAAGATTACCATCTAAGCATGAATAAGAGAAGCACATCATAACACAACATCTAATGTGGTAAACCCTTATGGGGAATAAAACCCACTCTCAAGACTACAAACACATGGACTACTTATCTTATAAGGCATTACAAACTTGAGACTTTAGTGGAACACCCATTCCATAAGGAGCACTTGCCCCTAGGATGGTCAAGTCCTTCTAACCTAAATTTAGTGAAACACCTATTTCACAAGGAGCACCTACCCCTAGGATGGTCAAGTCCTTCTAACCTAAATTTAGTGAAACACTTGTTTCACAATGAGCACCTACCCCTAGGATGGTCAAGTCCTTCTAACCTAGATGTTGAGCACCCTCCCAACACCTATGATATGAATAGCTCTTGATCATTGATTATGTGCCAATTTTATGGAGACACCCTAAAAACACAACCCCCTTCACTTCTTCACACACTCACAAACATCCAAAACCACCTTTTAAATCACCCTACACTTCTTAGCAATGATTTTATTACAACCTCAAAAACATGACCAAATGGTCATACACATAGTCCACACTCAGATCTACTCTTAAATCAACCACCAAGCTCACACAAACAACATCTATTCTTCACTCACACTCAAGGCATCTAAAACATCCTTTTGGCTCACTCTAGACCTCTTCACTCATGTTCAATCTTCAAACCTACATCATCACTATTCTAATAATAGAAATATGACTTATATGTTATACACAGTCATCAACCTGCTTTACTCTATAACCCATCCACTGGGCACACTCCCTTTCTTATATCCTTTGCTCCACCACACTCACACATGGCTCTCTTTCACAAGTCTTCAAACCTATAAGAGCACTATTTTTGACATCAAAAATATGACCTATATGTCATACACATAGTCATAAACCTACTTTGTTATTCAATCCATCCACTAGGCACCCTTAATCTCCTTTGCCTCTCAACTCTATAATCTTCCTCCACTTGTATCCCCTTCTCACAAGTCTAAAAATCATCACTTTTTATAGAGCCTTCATGATTATTATCTTCTAATTCAGCCATAATACTTGCCTTAACCCTTAATACATCTTACATAGCTCAATACCATTCCCATAGGTCATCCATAGCATTTATGGGTCACCCTTAAGTAGCTACACCTTTCAATTAGGCCTTAGTATCCCTTATAGGTCTTATGGAGATGTATACACCCATTTATTACTCCATTGAGTAAAACAAGAACAAAAGATCACTTTTAAATACATGGGTCCAATCCATATGACCCTTAAGGCATCCTCAAATGATTACTCCCACCAAAACACTCTTCTACTAAAGCACAATTTTCTCAAACAACATTTTGTACACAAGAATACCACGAATGAATAAATAGTCAACTTATAATCATTAGTCATACTAAATATGGATTGGTCAAACCTTTAAAAATCATATAAATGATTCTCATGGATCCTACAACACTCTCTCCTCTTGAAACTTTTAAATACCATCTGAACAAACTCAATTATCCTTCTCAAGTCACTTATAAACCATGGTCAAACACATAGTCAACTTTTGAGCTCAATAAATTTGATTATAAAAACATTCAAACCTTCAAATCTATATTAAATGGATGCACCTTGAAGTCCTCTACAACTTTTATTTTTAATGCATCAATAAATTTGTCCTAGATCAAAAGTTATAGCTCAAAAACTAAGCATTGGTTTTCCTTCATTAATTTGAATATTTAAATTCCAACAATCATTGTTAAAAATCAAAAACTTTGTCAACAGCTCATGCCCTCCCATAGCTTGAACAAATATGAATCATCAATCTCTTTTAAAAGTAGCCTAATCTTGAACTATGTTAAACATATGTCAGTTTGACCTCATCTCATGCTCCTTGGAAATTTTGACCAAATACACACTATTGATCTCCTTGAAAGTAGTTTTCTCTTTACCTTTGCTTATTTTAAACATATAGCACTTGTCATCATCTCACTTCTTCCTAAAAATTTGGAACAAATGTACTCTATCTATATTTATATATTAACCAGGTCTTTATCTTACAGTGTTCACCATTGATCTAAGCTTTGATCTCCCATGATTGTGCCACTTGGCAGCCCTACATGCCTTCTACACATTTGACTCATTGACTTTAACACATATTGTTGATATTCTAGCTACATGATCATATGTTTTCCATTGATCTTCTATCCAATCTCTATGAATGTGACACATGTCACTAGCATATTCATTCTTTGACATATTGACTTTTATGTGCACCATTGGATCAAGATCTATGATTTAACATGCACCATTAGATCTACTAATTAGATGGCCTTAGACTTTAATAGAGTTTAACTTGATGGTCTCTGGACCATCATAGTCTGCAAGTGAAACTTTGAATATTTATATCTTCAGCTAGAAAATACTTTAGGACTCTAAATATTTAGGGTACCTGCTTCGCACTATAGACAACATCTCAATGAAATTCATTGACCTCATTTTACTTTCTAGGTGCCTAAAGTAAATGCATAAACTTTTTGGTTCATTCATGTTTGCATGATAGTTTGTGATGGTCTAACTTTTATTAATCTATAATATGCATTTTCCTCATTCCAAAAGATCAAAATACATATCAAGACTTCATCAAGACATCTATGGATGCCTCACAACTTTTTATTTGTCCTTACAGACCTGTAAATGTGTCATATCTCTCTAAACCATCAATTTGATCACTTTTTAATTAATGCATTAGTAAAACATGATCTATTTGACATTAATTAAAACCAAACATCAATGACCATGCTCAAAAATCTCCCCTTTTATCATTGATGGTAACCTCTTCTTTTCCTTCTCCCCCATTGCCATTAATGACAAAGTGGACTAAATAGCCACCAAGATCCTCTTAACATCATGAATGCATTCAGTGCAAATGGAACTAAGGGCTTGTTACTTGTTCAAATCTCAAGGTAGTAATTGGAGTATGAAGAGCCAAAAATTCAAGAAATTTTAGAGGACACTGGTGGGAAATAGGCTTCTTGAGTTTTTGAGGTCACTAAAGAGTAGGGTGCTGATTCTAGGGGAACTACTGATAATAAGGAAAAGATGCATGTAGAAGAAGCTAGTGAGGGTTCAGAGAATGAGAATGATTGGAAAATAGATATTGGGGCCTTGAAGGTCTGCATTCAAAAGCTGGAAAAGGTCTTCGCCAAAGGCCTTTGAAATAACATTCTGCTGAATATGACTATGTTGGAAGCAGTGGGTAATCCAGGGAATGCTGACAATGCAAACAATGAGAATCTAAGGATCTTGTTAATTCTATAGTTATGTAGTTTTGTCCTTTCTAACTCTGGTCTTTCCAGTGTTTTGTTTTGCTTTTGACTTTGTTTCTTGGTTGTGCCGTTGGTTCGGTTCTGGCATCTTTTGTTTGCCAGCCTTCCTATCTTTTTTGACTATATAGGGTTTGGCCCCTAGTTTGCCACCTTAATTAATCAAAAACATCATGAATGTATTCAAAAACACTTATAAGTGCTCAATATACTTACATACCTTATATGAAACAATGTTTCCCCCTTTGACATGCATCAATCTAAACTTAGGCATCTCTAGTCCTTGGGCTCGACAAACTACTCACAGAGCTTAGAAATCTCCCCATAACATCATGCTCTATCTCATGTCATTTGTTCTATGGCATAAATCAATTTGAACTTGGGATATTTTTATCTTTGTACTTGTTTACCTATATAAATCACAAGCTCTATTTGCTTATGCATGAATATTCAACATATTTTTCACAATTATGACTAGATTTAATCAAGTCATCATATCAACTTTATTAAATTCTCATCTATAGCAGATATCACCACATCTTTAATATGATTGAAGCATCTCACATATGCTTCCCTTCACATCATGCATATCTACTAAAGCCACTCAATCTATTTGAGTTATCTTCCCCTAACTCTGTGCATACCACCTTGTACTTCTCAACTATGCACCTCTCGAGCATCTTCAGATCTCCACACACCATGAAGAACCACCACATAGGCTTACTAGCCTTCTCTCTCAATCCACCTCAAGGACCACCAATATAACTTCATTCCACTCAACAAATAGGAAACATTCTCTAAACTAACTTAAGAACTTACCTTGAAATACTCATGCCTTATTCTTTTGGAGAAACTAATCAGAAACATCAAATCTCCATACTAGGCATGTACATACTCCTTGTAGGCCTTTTTGGAACTTGCAAATCCCACAACTTTTATTAAACACACCTATAAGACCTAAAAAATAATATCTAGAGAACTCTCATATTCCCACTTAATCACACCAATTTATATTACCTATTTCATCCTCTACAATATACTTTTTTCACAAACCTTCTACCCAATTAGGCCTCTGTCCTAACAAAAACTTGGATAATTTGAAAACCACAAACCTTAAAATCTCTATGAATATTGATTTGAAAACCTATTTTTCCCATTCAACCTATTAATAATCCTCAAACCTCAACTCATAACACAAACTACTTTTCTATCATAGCCCAAAACTCTAGAATCTTAAAACAAACAGGGTCAGCAAACCTCCTTTTGGTCAATGCCCACCTTTGAAACTTCTTGCACACCTAGAGACAACCATAACATATTTATGGACCAATTTTTGAGCTTTCAAACCTTTGGTCACCCATACATCCTATAACCCATTTTAAGCTTGCTTGGACTTAAGCCAAAACTGAAAAAACTAAGAGTACTCAAAAATCTCCAATTTGACTTCAACATACCTTCAAACCACAAAACCCCCTATAGTATGCTAAAATATGGTCAACAAACCTTTATATGTAAAAATATAATCTTGACAACTCACAAATCCTCCTTTACCACATAGAAACCTTCAATCTGGCCCTATAGAATACTCCAACTTAAAACACCCTTGCAAGACCACGTGTTTCTTCAAACTGAGAAATGTCTTCGTGAAGCACAACAAAGACATCTATACTTCACAAGGACCTATAATAGAGGATTATACCAATCCTCATCACAAGACTAAAGAACCTTCTTCTTCTTCTTCCTTTTCTTGACTAAAATAACTTGCTTGGCATCCATCTCTTCTTTGGCTTCCTTGACAATGCATGATGAAAACATAGGTTCTTGGCATATCTCTAAAACTAACACCTTCTCATCTTTGAAATTAGATAACAAGAACTCTTGGAAATCATGAAACTCATTCTTACCTAAAAATTCTTTAACTATAGAAAATAAACCATCAAATTGAGATCCTTCTTTTATATTCTCTTTGGCCTTGAATGGTATAACTAACTTGATTCTATGATCATCCACCTTCTTCTCCATTTGGACTGATATCAAACTTCCTTGGCACTCTTTAGACACCTCCAAAATTGATTATTTTTCTATATTATCATAATTCTGATTCTTGAGCTCAACAAGACTAGCCTTCACTGCCTTAGTTCTCCATATCATGTTTTGACATTTGATATGATTTCTAGGAGTCTCTCCCTTCTTCAACTGACTTGAGGGATTATAAAATTTTCTAAGAAAAAGTATAGCAATATGGCCTTTCTTATCACAATTGAAACAAATCACATCATTCATACCTTTTGATAGATTTGAACTATGATCAATCTTTGGCCAAAAACTCATTCTATCATAGCTCCATGAATGTACATACTTGACTAACTTCCTTCTACAGTACTTAGCTCTATGACCATACTTATTAAATGTATAACAATGATCATGGAATAAACTAGCATACCTTAAAGCATTTGGTTGTCTAACAGACCTTTTTGCATTGGTTTCAAATCCTGCATTCTTCTTAGCTTGCTTATCTTTACATGTTCATTTTCTAGCTTGTCTAACTTGTCTATGAGTTATTCATGCTTTACTTTCAAGGAATCAAGATTAGTCTTTAACTCATCATGCTCACCTTTCTATGAACTCACCTTGGTATTGGCTTCTTCTAACTGAGTCTTGATATATTTGCACTCTTCTTCTCTTGATTTTAGGCTACTATTTGAAACCTCTTATTGACCTCTAAGATCTTTGATGATCTTTGTATCCTGTTTGGATTGTTTATCTAAATCAATATTTAATCTACAAACTTTTTCTTCAAGAGAATTTAACAACTCTCTATTCTTCTTCTCATCTCTCTTGGTCTTTCCTAATAAACTTACCTCAGGATAACTAACTTGTGCTTCAATACCTTTGATCACATAACTCATCTTGTGATTCCTCTTTATGAGCTCATCTTCTAGATTTGCTTCTTCTTCCTCACTATCATAGAACACTTCTTCTCCACTGTCATGGAAAACTCCTTCATCATACATGATATCCTTTTATTTTGAATAACATTCCTCTTTTGAAATCAAACTTGCCTTGGCATCTTCTAGTTTAACCTTGAGATCATTGATAAATTTCTCATCCTCTTTGGCATTTTTCTTCAAAGTACATATTTGCTCTTCAAGTTCCTTGATCATAGCCTTCCACTATTGATTCTCTTTCTTCAACTACTTATCCATCTTGTGCTATTTAGGATCTCCTTTATGTTTTTAAGCTTCCTCAAAAGGACTAGCTTTGATACCAATTGTTAGAGGTATAAGATGATTGAGAGGGGGAGGTGAATTAGTCAACCAATATTTCATTTTCAGATCACATATCAATCATTGATTGTCATTCATTAATCAACACAACAAGCATATGTAAAAAGATTGCCATCAAATCATGAATAAGAGAATCACATCATAACACAACATCTAATGTAGGAAACCCTCATGGGGAATAAAACCCACTCTCAAGCCTGCAAACACATGGACTACTTGTCTTATAAGGTATTATAAACATGAGACTTTATTGTAACACCCATTCCATAAGGAAAACCTACCCCTAGGATGGTCAAGTCTTTCTAACCTAAATTAAGTGAAACACATGCTTCACAAGGAGCACCTACCCCTAAGATGGTCAAATGCTTCTGAATTGAATTTATTGAAACACCTATTTCACAAGGAGTACCTGCCCCTATGATGGTCAAGTTATTTTGACCTAAACTTAGTAAAACACATGATTTACAAGGATAACCTACCCCTAAGATGGTCAAGTCCTTCTCACTTGAATTTATTGAAACACCTATTTCATAAGGAGTACCTACCCCTATGATGAACAAGTCATTTTGACCTGAATTTAGTGAAACACCTATTTCACAAGGAGAACTTGCCCCTAGAATGGTCAAGTCCTTATAATTTAAATGTTAAGCACCCTCACAACACCTATGATATGAACATCTATTTATCACTAATTTCCTACCAATATGATGGAGACACCCTATAAACACAGCCCCCTTCACTTCTTCATACACTCACAAACATCTAAAACTACCTTTTGGATCACTCTACACTACTTATAAATAACTCTATTACAACCTTAGCAACATGACCAAATGGTCATGCACATATTCCACACTTTGATCTACCTCTAAAATTAACCACCAATATCACATAGATAACATCTATCCTTCACTCACACTCAAGGCATCCAAAACATCTTTTTGGATCACTCTAGACCTCTTCACTCATCCTCAATCTTCAAACCTATAAAATCACTATTTTAAATTTAGAAATATGACCTATATGTCATACACACAATCATCAACATACTCTTATCTATAATCCATCCATTGGGCACACTCCCTTTCTTCTATCCTTCACTCCACAACACTCACACATGCCTCTATTTCACAAGTCTTCAAACCTACAAGAACATTATTTTTAACATCAAAAATATGACCTATAGGTCATACACACAGTCATTAAACTTATATGTTCTTCAATATATCCACTAAGTACCCTTCCTCTCCTTCTCCTCTCAGTTTTATACTCTTCCTCCACTTGGAGCCCCTTTTCACAAGTCTAGAAATCATCACCTTTGATCTCACCTTTTATAGAGCCTTCATGATTATTATCTTCTAGGTCAGCCACAATACTTGAATTAACCCTTAATACATATTACATAGCTCAATACCATTTCCATTGGTCAGCCATAGTATCCATGGGTCACCCTTAAGTAGCTACACCTTTCAATTAGGCCTTAGTAGCCCTTATAGGTCTCATGGATTCCTATTCACCCATTTATCACTCCAATGAGTAAAAAAACACAAGATCACTTTTAAATACATGGTTCCACTCCATATGACCCTTAAGACATCCTCAAATGATTACTCCTACAAAAATACTCTTCTACTAAAGCATAATTTTCTCAAACAACATTATGTACACAAGAATACCATGAACAAATAAATAGTCAACTTCTAAGCATTTGTCCATACTAAATATGAATTGGCAAAACCTATAAAATCCATACATATGATCCTCATGGAGTCTAAAACACTTTATAATATCTAAGTCCCCTTGAAACATCTAATACCATTAGAACAAACTCAATTATCCATCTCAGGTCACTTACATACCATGGTCAAACACATAGTCAACTTTGAAGATCAATAACTTTGATTGTACAAACATTCAGACCTTATAACTAGATTCACTAGATGTGCCTTGAAGTCCTCTACAACTTTAGTTTTTACTACATCAAGAAATTCATCCTAGATAAAATGTTATATCTCAAAAACTAAGCATTGGTTTTCCTTTATTAAGTTAAATATTCAAACTCCAATGATCACTATTAAACATCAAAAACTTTGTCAACATCTCATTCCCTCTCATATATTGAACAAATACACATCATCAATCTCCTTCAAAATTAGCCTTTTCTTTAAATATTCTAAATGTCTATCATTTTTACCTCATCTCATGATCCCTACAAATTTTGACCAAATACACATTGTCGATCTCCTCAGAAGTAGCTCGGTCTTTACCTTTGCTTATTATTAAACATAAAGAAATTGTCATCATCTCATTACTTACTGATAATTTACAATAAATGCACTCCATATATCTCTATGTATTAACCAAGTCTTTATCTTGTAACACTCACCATTGATCTAAGCTTTGAAATTTAATGATTATGCCACTTGGAAGCCCTGTGTGCCTTCTACACAATTGACTCATTGACTTGAACATGTGTTATTGATCTTCTAACTGCATGATCATATGCTCACCATTGATCTTTTATCCAAGTTTTTTGAATGTGACACATGTCACTAACATGTTCATTCTTTGATATATTGACTTTTACGTGCAATTTTGGATCAATATCTATGATTTAATATGTACCATTAGATCTACTAATTAGATGACCTCAGACTTCAAGTAGCTTAACTTGATGTTATTTGGCCCATCACAGTCTACAAGTGCAACTTTGAATATTTATATCTTGATCTAGAAAACACTTCAGGACTTTGAATCTTTAGGGTAGCTTCTTGGAACTATAGAAAACATCTCCATGAAATATTTTGACCTCATTTTAATTTTTGGATGCCTAAAATAAATGCATAAACTTGTTGGTTCATTCATGTCTACATGATGGTCTATGATGGTCTGACTTCTCTTAAACTAGAATATGCATGTTCCTCATTCCAAATGATCAAAAGGCATATTAGGACTTCATCAAGACATCTATGGATACCTCATAACTTTTTATTTATCCTTATAGACTTAAAAATGTGGCATATCTCTCCAAACCATTAATTTGATTACTTTGTCATGAATTCATTAGTATAACATGCTTTCTTTGATATCAATGAACATGCTCAACATAATAATATTCCTCAT
The DNA here is from genome assembly GCA_037957365.1 of Torreya grandis. Classification (NCBI taxonomy): domain Eukaryota; kingdom Viridiplantae; phylum Streptophyta; class Pinopsida; order Cupressales; family Taxaceae; genus Torreya; species Torreya grandis. Next base: position 803,044 of record JARHVA010006369.1, on the reverse strand, counting down.
TAGATTTGAACACATGAAACAATCTTGAAACCTTACAAATTAGGCCTAAAACCATCTTCTTAGGCCATTTTTTTCCTCTATCTCTTTAACATGCACCACCCAAGTGTTCTAGTAGATTCTCAATGGACCTACAGAGGTCATCTAATTCATTTCAAGGCCAATTCCATGTATTTGAGGTCATTTAAATGCCAAACCTTTCCATCAAATTATTAATAGTTTTTAGGCTTATTTTATTCTTAGGGATTATTCATAAAGAACAAATCCCCTTTATCTCGCCTAATACCATAAACATCATTTAGTTCCATGCAAACTCTCCTTCAATATCTAAGCAAAACTTTGACCTTCTCGAGCTCTGCACCTGTGTGAAAAGAAGATTTATGAGTGCTTAGTCCTCTTATTGATAGTTCATACTATAAAAAATATTTAAGGAGCCATTAATGTCATAGTATTGGAGTGTGATGACTTCTTCAAAACCTTCAAAATTCATTTACTATAGTGCATTTTTGTGTGTGAGTTTAGACATGAAAAAGAAGGCTTCTCAAACTTTGAACCTATGTGCATAAGTCTAAGGAATGATTTAGGCCTCAAAAGGCTAGCTTAAAGTTCAATCTTGACCTAAGACACATTAAAAAGTTTTAATTACCATTAAACATGTTTTTTTTGTTTATCCAAATTTTTTTACCCCATTTATGGTCTCAAAATTTGTTTTAGGTCACCATTGGGGTTTGGAAGCATAATGGTCATCTTATCCTCAATGGTCATATCTTGACAATATCCTCTCATTCCAATAAGTCTAAAACTTGTATAATCTCTTAATATAGGATATTTAACCTTTTTTATGCTTTTAATCCATCATAAAACTTCAAACCCTACAAACTTATCACTTATTCATACTTAGGCCTGTAGATACATATTTAAGCCTCTATACTATTAGGCTTTTTAGAATGAGCTCTCTCTCAGACTATTATAGTATTTTAATGGTGATAATATGGGTGGACACATTTTTATTCTATTAATTACCTTTAATATCTCATTTAACTTCTATTTAACTATCATTAGTCATTTTCTTCTTCATCTAGACCTATAGTAGGCCTATAGGTGGTAACTTGTTCTCATTAGTTGTAGGCATAAAAATTATTTTATGGATTACAAGAAATGACTATATATATTATTAATCTAATTTTATTCACTTAATAACATTCCAAATTATATTCTTATGACTTAATTTGGTCTTCACCCATCATTCACAAAATGCATCTCTAATTACCTAAAAATAGGCCTAGTTGTGTGGTTATAGTTGAGTGACTATGGGTTTGAAATGGATTGTATATTGAATGAACTTGAATGAAATTGGAATTATTTATTTAATACCCTTTTATTATTTATGGTTTCCATACACTTTTTCCATTCACCTTAACTCAAACTTCAATGCACACAAGTCTCCCTCATGTTCTCAATAGGTTTGAAAGTGTCATCACTATTTACTTGGCTGCAAGAATAATTAGGACTAGATTTCTTAGATTTTTATATATTATAGTGGTTTTAGTAAGGTATTACACCTTTCTCATATTCTCTTTAATCTATATGACATTTTTGGTCCTATTCTAGAATACAAAACTAGTATCCTCTATTATGTATGTGATGGCCTGTATTGTGCACTCTACTAGGCCTAGACCTTCCTTCTATATACTTTACCTTTGTTGAAGTCATTAATCCCTCTTGGTGAGTTTTTGGAGTGTATAGGAATAATTATAATACTTTAATTATGTATATATTACTTCAAAATACTCAGTACCACTTCATGATCACCAGTATGTATCTCACATAAGGATGAAACCTAAAGGTCTGCATTTTTACTATATGAAGGTTTCATGAGTTATATTTTGGCCTTTTCAATATTTAAGATCATATTTCATTACTTTTATTTATTTATTATGATATCAAGACCCTCATACAACATTAAAAATGTAGTATTCACACCCTTCAATCCATTTTTGTACTTGGAGTTTCACACACAATCTAAAACTAAGGCTATGACATGCTACTAGAAGGGAGTGGTATTAGAATGAGAATATGGAATAATTTATGTATCAATATAAAATTGGAGAGAGTTATACATGATATTAAACCTTAATTTCATTCATCCAACTATTGGATAACTTGAAATAAACAAGAAACCATGACAACCACATTTTCAAACTATGTATAATGGAGGTTTCTTGCCAAATTGAGGCCACACATTCCAAGTAAGGATTTAAAAATCATTTAATATGTCTATATAGACCCTTAAAATATCCCTCAATTACCCTTTTACACTTAAATTATTTCAAACTACCATTTCAAAGAATAAAAATGGGCCTATGGGATTTGTAGGTAATTTTGGAGTACCCTAGAGTCTTAACAATTATTCATAAAGGAGAGGGGATAGATATAAAAACCAATTAAATAAATTTTAATCATACTATGACCCCCTTATTCATAAAAAATATAAAACCCTTAGTCTCTCTCTCTCCTAACCATACCATTCACATGAAAACTACCTTTACAAGCTTAACAATGGAATGATGAAGAGAAGGAAGCATTTTTTACACTTTTAGGACCCATATGTATAATATAAACATGGTTTTAACCTTTAAAATCCCAAGAAATACCTTTTAAATGTTTTCACTTGGAAGTGGATATGGCAAATCCATAAAAATGACTTAACATTACCTCTTAAGCATTAAAATGCAAGAATCTGACCACTCTCTGACTTGTAACTATCATATACACATTATAAACTCTTTTATAAGATTTTACAAGCCATTGGTATGGGTTATTCACTTTGGTTAGCTATGGCATATATGTAAGTTATTAAAAATCATATTTTCTCTCAACTTCTTTTACCTCAAAGTTTGTAAATCAACCTTAATCTCTCCAAATAAGTTTTGCATGTTTATGAAAAGTGATTGAGGAATGAAATGACTTGGATAAGAAAATAAGGACCTTGAAAACATTTTACCAACTCTCATCACACCATGACATGAATAACCTAGTATAATTCAAAGACAAACCATTACCTTAAACTTTGTAAATAAACCTTAATTTTTGCTAATAAGGTTTTAGAAAGGCTATTTAAAGACCATATAAGGCATAACAAAGTTATAAACATGGTTTACAAGACATTAAAAACAATTTTTTACCTATAGGGTTGACATTTTGACCTTGGGGTCAAAATTGGTCAACACATTAACGATTCATGAGGGTAGCATGTCTGTAATGCTTACTAGACTAGTAGCTTTATTCTTTCATTAGGCAATGGAGTCAATTACATTCAACTCAGACCTGATTATAACTTTACCAAGATAAAACAAAATGATTGACATTAAAACACACACAAAATAAGGAGAACACATACAAAGAAAATAAAACAAGACACACACATGTGCTAACAAGCCCTTAGGGAACACAAAACATAACATAAGCAACTAATATTTACAACTGACTTGAAAACAACTTATTCCTCCTGGATCAAAGGAGAATTTTGTGAGATATTTTGATCCATGAGGTGAAGAATATCATTAGATAATTTTTCTCTTTAACCTTGGTCTTTTTGTCTTCATCCTCATATTGATTGTCAATCTTATTGGCATGCTCTCAAGTGAAGCAACAACAACAAACTAGTCACCTATGAAGTTAAACTCATCTTGTGCTTCAACATCCTTATTATGATGCTTATTTATGTTTAAACCTACATCAAACATTAACACCTCTTAGATTGTAGGAGAAACATCATTATTAACTTCTAAGGGCTCCATGAAATGATGTACTTGATATTGAATGGTCTCTTGAGGATACCCACGTTGTTTCTCAAGTAAGAGAGCAGCCTCAAATACTTTCTCAATCTATCTAATAGGAAGTATAGGCCCTTGAAGATCCTCAAATTTATTACATATGTCTAGGTACTGCTACCAAAGGTCCTCATCATTCTCTTAACCTCCCTCTTAAAGATATACAATCTTAAGTACATCTTTAGAGGCTTCTTCTTATATTGTAGTAGCTTGATCATCTTGCACTCCTTCCTCAAATTCACATTCTTGATCATCCTTGAAAATTGAATTGTGTTTGTCTTCACCAAGGGTATTATCAATGGTGAATTCCTCATCATATACACTTGAATAATCTTCAGCATACTCTCCTTAAACCTCACTTACATCTTCAACGTATTATTCATTTATCTCCCATAGGACATGTTCTTCTTCAATAAGGGAGATGGTGGGAGGGTGATGAATATGTTAATGAGTTTGAGAGGAAGTATGAGGTATGGTAGATGTCTCATGAATTGGCTTGAGAATTGAAGGATATTTATTTCAAATTAAGGTCTTTAGAATGGAAGTATCTTCTAAGAATTCTTGGATAGAGAAAATTCAATTGTGTTATGAGTGCTTCATTATTATCAACAACCACTTCATCCTTCTCATAGCCTTCTTTAGGTTCTTTAATAGCTGCAACTTGATTTTCAAACTTATCAACTAGGACCTCCTTCTTTTCTTGAATGCCTTCTTGGATAGACCTCCAAGATTTAAAATATTTATGTTCTTGAGGAACAGTATATGATGTTTGAATAGGCATAAGGTCTTTTTTGGTTTCAACCTCTAAATCTTGGTTTGATTCAAGTTTTCTCATATTCAATTCCAAACCTTCAATTTATTTATATATACTCTCTTGGAATATTGTTTCTTGAAGGTGGTCAATGACTTCATGAGGATAATGAGCACAAGAAGGTTGATATGAGATACAAGAGGGATCTTGAGGAGGGATGGGAGGGACTTGCATAGGTTTAGATTCTTCCTTTACTTCAACTCCCCAATCTATGCTTGTCTCACTTTGCTTACTCCATGATTTCACTACTTGACTCCAACTTGCAATCTTGAAGGACTTCTTGGGGGGTTCTTGAGTAAGAGGAGTATGATTTTGTGCCAAAGTCAATTTATTAGCTTCCCTCTAAGTGGCAATCAAGCTCTCTAATTCTCCTTTATCTTTTTTTTAAACAATGGGTTGCTTAATAATAACCTCTCCCTTCTTTTTAATGCTCTCTTTGTTCGATTTCCAAGAAGGGAAAGTTTGAGGAGTATGTTAAGGACTTGAAAAACTTTGAAACTCACTTGAAATGGTCTCTTAGGGAAGAATGGGTGGCACATAAGAGGTCTGAGATGGTATATATGAAGATACATAGGGATTATAAGATTGAACCTTTTGTCTTTAATGAGTTTTTATCTTATCCTCTATGCTTTTAACTAGAACACTTACATTCATCATCTCACTTGAGAGGCTTTGCCAATTTTTTCTCTCAATATGTGTCCATTATTCCTTCATTAGTTGCAATAAGTCTCTCACATTATAAATTATATGACTAGGGACATTTTTGCCATACTCCCTTTGTGTTTTAAGACCTATCATATACCTTTCATACCCCAAGAGAATTTTCTTGAAACTTGAAATGGACTAATTTGAAAAGTGGGTATCTTGGCTAGGGATATTATGGTCTTGAGAAGGCTGATCATATGCAACATAATAGTCATGTAGGGTGTTAGAACATTTAATATCTAAGTGGTGAAATTATAAGACCCTTAGTATATTTTAAGTTATTAAATAATTATTATTTATTATTTATTAACATGGGTTAAAAACCTCATGTAAATAAATAATAAAACATAAATTATTTATTACTTATTGATAAAAATAAAACATATTTCTTTATTATTATCATAATTTAAAATGTTATCGATATGGTTAGACCCATTATTTACACTGGTCACATCCCTTCACATTTCATTATAAATAGGTTTTTACCCTTATTGTGAGTGTGTGGAAACAATATATTGTAAATCACAAATTATGCATGAACAAAGGTTTTTGTGAAGGCCATTGAAGAAGTGAGAATGAGAAGTTTATGTATTAGGGTGATTTGGTTTCTCAAATATATGAATATCACATTGGTGAGTTTTTTACCTCTTTGAGGTTTTCCCATGGTAATTCATGTGTACTAGTTCATTGATCTGTTTGTTTTGCCATTATGCTTTGCTTATTAAAATTCACTCTAGATCTTATCATGTGGATGTACACTGATCTATAAATTCTATCATGGTTTTAGAGCTTGGTGAGTGGATCTAATTGGAAAAAAAATTCATTGAGTTAAAATAATTTAGATATTATTCAGTTTAAAATATTCTTTTAATTATTTTAAGCTTCCTACAACCTTGTGTATGGCATAAAAGAATATTTTATTTTTTGATGGATCTTTAGGAGGATTGGTTCATCATTTCCACACCTTAGATAATAATCCAAACACCACTCAAAGTCAAAGGGAAGAGTTTTGATGAATTTTTATTTAGTGTGGGTTCCATTAAGAGATTTTGTATGGCCCAAGTACAGCCTATGGAGCCTGAAAAATTCAAAAATTATCTAAATTGATTATGGTGGTGGTTTATAGTGTTTAAATTTTGTTTTAACAATTATTTTGACTATCAAACCTCCTGATAGTCTCTCTAAATCATTATAAGATTCAATTTATTTTTCCAAGCTCTTGTAGGTGGCATAGTATGGCTTAGTGGAGTGAAAAATCAAGTTTCTCTACCAAAAATCAAATTTTGAACATATAATTATTTTTAAAAATTAAATTCAAGAAGAGTGGAAAAATTTTGAAATATCTGGTAGACTATTCATCTTACTGGGAATCACCAAAATACTACTTCTACACCATTATTTTCCTATGTATGCTATAGTTTAGTGTAGGTACTATCACTTGGAGAAGCAAGAATCAACCTACTTTCTCTACCTCTTCTACCAAAGTAGAGTACAAAAGTGATATGGAAGCTACCAAAGAAGCCATGTGGCTACAAAAGTTTTTGGGAGAACTTTATTTAAATGTTTTTCAAAGTACCATCCTTCATTGTGATAACCAAAGCTGTATAACTCTATCAAAAAATCTAGTAAATCACCAAAGAACTAAACATATTTAAGTTCATGTTTATTTTATCTGAGAAAAAGTCCTTAATGGTGATATTGATCTACAGTTCTATCCTACGGATGAACAAGTATCAAATATCTTCACAAAACCACTTGGTACTACCAATATTTTTTAGTTTCATGCAATATTGGGCCTCTCAAAGTTTCCATTGAGGGGGAGTGTGCATGAAAATACCACTTCCTAATGGCCATGTATTTCTTCTCCTTCTCTATACTTCTTCTCATTGTAAATCATTGTAAAATTCATGTGGAAATTATGTGATTTAAGTAAACTTCATGTGGAAGTTTTACTTTTGTACCCCAATACATTAAAATCATACTTTATAATGAAGTTCCTTATGTTATAAAAGGCTCCAAATATGCTTAGTGATTATTGATGAGAAACTATGAGATGTAGTCTCACAATCATGCTAGCCTAAACTTAATCTTGAGTAGTTTATGGATTATAATTCCTTTGGTTTCAAAAGGTGATGTTTGGCACGATGAAACTTTTTATATCCTTTTATTTTGTACATAGTATAATTCTTTCTTTTAAAGTGACTATGACATTTATCCCCACTTAGCATTAAGAGGGAGCGTTAAAACATTTAATGTCTAAGTGGTGAAATTATAAGACCCTTAGTATATTTTAAGTTATTAAATAATAATGATTTATTATTTATTAACATGGGTTAAAAACCTCATGTAAATAAATAATAAAACATAAATTATTTATTACTTATCAATAAAAATAAAACATATTTATTTATTATTATTAGTAATTTAAAATGTTATCTGGATGGTTGGACCCATTATTTACAATGGTCACATCCCTTCACATTTCATTATAAATAGGTTTTTACCCCTATTTTGAGTGTGTGAAAACAATATATTATAAATCATAAATTATGCATGAACAAAGGTTTTTGTGAAGGCTATTGAAGAAGTGAGAAGGAGGAGTTTCTATATTAGGGTGATTTGGTTTATCAAATATATGAATATTAAATTGGTGAGTTATTTACCTCTTTGAGGTTTTCCCATGGTAATTCATGTGTATTGGTTCATTGATCTTTGTGCTTCTTTCATTATGATTTGCTTATTAAAATTCACTCTATATCCAATCATGTGGATGTACAATACTTTATAAATTCTATCATAAGGGAAGTCTAGGTTGATCATAAGACTGATATAACTCATGACAAGGTTAATATGGATCATAGTGAGGCTGATATGGCTCATCATAGGGCTGATAGGGAATATAATAGGCTTTATATACCTCATCAACTTACATGAAACTTAAATTTAATTCAAACTTAGTCATAACAACCTCATCAAGATAGTGAATTGAAAGCACAACTTACTTTGAACAAGTGACTAGGCTATTAAAACCAATTAATTGAGCATGAAGTCACCATTGATGTTTTTAATGCCTCCAAAGGTTGATATGTAGAATAACAACACGATAAATTCTTCCACTACTTTGTACCTTAGTCCCAACTGACATGCCAAAACTATTATCATCCAAATTTACACCCTTGGAAGGTAGTTCAAGCCTTCAAAATTTGGAGTCACATGAAGACAATCCTAGGTTGTGGGTGGCCTAATATTGGATTAAATCTCTAGGTTAAAGGGTTAGCTCCCCTTGATATATCACTTAGGCTCACAAATTTCTCTACCATCTTGTTATAAAAATAGATAGAAACATATTCTAATGGAGTTGATGCACCAAATATACATGACCACTACCAACCAGCTACATTTGCACTTCAACCATAAGATTAACTTGCAATAAACACTACTCCTAATCTTCCTCTCTACATCAACACTTCATTGTTGAGGTAGTGAAAGATGTTTGGGCTAGGACTAGTCAAGAGGTCATGAAAATGACACTAATTAAAATACAACTCACTCAAACTTCACACTTCATTTTGACACTTCACAAGACCTATAAAAAGGCTTTCAAACTAAATATGAATGCTAAAAAGGACAACATACCAAGGAATCAAAGTTAATAACTTGATAAGATCAAATATTCATACACACACATTGAAATCAATCAAAGGAGGAGGTAAAAATAGACTTTTCTCATTGATCAAAGGCTTGCAAATGGTCATGGCATTGCAATACCCAGGTGGAGGATACATACATATCCTATCAAGTCTGAATTTATAGAGAAAGTGAGAGAAGAAAGAGAAAAGGAGCATAGGAGAGCCAATTGACAAGTGCCTCTTAAGAGAGTTACAAATAAGGAGTTAGAAACTACTCCATCAGGTCTCAAAGGATAAGTGTGCTCTCTTGAATATTCTTTCTAGATCCAAGTGGTGTAGGGGTCTTCATCTTGCTTGACATCTTGCACTTATTCTTAAAAACTACCCTTAACCTTGGATTGTGAGATGATAAATGGACTTATTGGTTATTGAGTCACCTTGAGTTACATTCTTATTCTTCTCTTAACAACTTTCACTTGTTTAGGAGTCTTCATAATTTATTTATAATGATAATTACAACTCTTAAGTGTATTGAAGCCCACTTGGCCTTACTACACCAACCTTTGCTTACAAGTGTCAAATCTTGGTTTCATCCTCACCAAGGAAATATCCCTATATTAAAGGTATCCTTATATCATATTATATCTATAACATCTCATTTTGAGGCCTCAAACTAACCCCAAGATCTCTTTTTGTACCAAAAGCCTCACTAGGCCTCACTTTCTTATAACCCTAAAATAGGTAAAGCTCTTTGTGTAAAATAATGTACAAAGTATATTGGAAAAATAAAGATATTTTTGAATACCTAGTATCCACTTAGAGCTCCATGCAAAATTTCAAGACCGAAAACCAAGTGGAAGTACACTTTTTTTTAATTCTCTCTCAATTAGGTCTCAATTAGGCCCCCATGACTAGAAATTGAGTTTTGGCCAAAAATCACTTCCACACATGTGAAAATTCCAATAAATGTGTTATTCACTTTATCCATTCCATAATCATGATCCATGTCAAATTTCAAATTCTCATACCTTGTACGGATTGGTAAACCATGAAATGGTCAAAAACTATAGCCTAGGTACTTCAACAAGATTGAGAGGTAGTTGGAGTGTTTGGTGAGAAATTTTAAAGCTCTGAAGCTTAGAATTAGTTTTTTTATGCCTAAAAAATTATCCTAAAACTCAACATATTTAAGAGAGGTCTCTTGGAGTGTTCAATAGGTCTGCATATAGGATTTTTGGTTTGCAAAACAATGTATTTCTCCCTTCTTGGCCAACTTGATGACTTGAATAGTTCATAAACATGCAATAGACATGTTCCTCACTTAGAGGGATATAAAATAATTCTATCAAATGACCTCAATGGTATCTTGGAATCTTTTATACCATTGATAATCTATATAAGGTATATAACATTGTTTTTCTTATACAAACAAAAGACAATCTTCTCTTAAGCCTTGTCTTGGTTTGGAAATTATTATAACACCATAAGAGTCTCTTGAAAGGCTTGTAGGAGATCATTGACCCTTTTATGAGGTTTAATAATCTTCTTCATAGGATTTGAATACCTACACCAATCTTGAAACCTTGCAAATCAGGCCTATAACCATCTTCTCAAGCTATTTTCTTCCTCTATCTCTTTCACACATGCCACCCAAGTGTTCTAGCATATGATCAAGGGGCCTAAAGAGGTCATCTAAGTAATTTCAATGCCAATTCCTTATGTTTGAGGGTATTTAAAGGCCAAACCTTTTCATCAAATTCTTAATAAGGTTTAACAAGGGTTTAAGACCTATTTTATTCTTAGGGATTATTCATAAAGAACAAATCCCATTTATCTCTCATAATACCATAAAGTGGAAGTGGGTGGACCTATCCATCATCCCTAAACACCACTCAGTCCCATGAAAATTCTCCTTTAATAACTAAGTAAAACTTTGGCCTTTTCGAGCTCTAAACCTATGTGAAAAGAATATTTTTGAATGCTCAGTCCTCTTATTGATAATTCCTACCATACAAAATATTTAAAGATCCATTAATTACACATTATTGGAATTCGATTACTTATTAAACACCTCCAAACTTAATTTTCCACCATGTATTTTCCTGTGTGAGTTCATACGTGAAGAAAAAGGATTCTCAAACTTTGAACCTGTGTTCATAAATCCAAGGAGTGATTTAGGCCTCAAAAGGCTAGCTTGAAGTTTGATATTGACCTAAGACACCTATAAAAAGTTTTAATTACCATTAAACATGTTTTTTTATGTTTATCAAAATATTTTTATCCCATCTATGGTCTCATAACTTGATTTAAGTCACTATTGGGGTTTAGAAGCATAATGGTCATCTTAGCCCTAATGGGCATGTCTTGATAATCTCCTCTCATTCCAATAAGTCCAAAACTTGTATAATCTATTAAAATAGTCTATTTTACCTTTGGTATGATTTTAATCCATCAAAAAACTTCAAAACCTACAAACTTATCACTTATTCATACCTAGGCTTGTAGATGCATATTTAGGCCTCTAGACTATTAGGCTTATTAGAATGAACTCTCTCAGACTATTATAGTAATTTTATGGTTCCAATAGGGGTGGACATATTTTTATTCTCCTTGTTACCTTTTATAACTCATTTCACTTATAACCAACTATAATTAGTCATTCTCTTCTTCATCTAGACCTATTGTAGGCTTGTAGGTGGTAACTTGTTCTTATTGGCTTTAGGCATTAAAATTGTTTTGTAATCTAATAAATGAGTCTCCAAATCACTACTCTCCTTTTATTTACTTTATAACATTCCACATTATATGTATATTAATTCATTTGGTATTCTACCCATCATTGACAACTTTCATCTCTAATTACCTAAAAATAGGCCTAGTTGTGTGGCTATTGCTGAGTGATTATGGGTTTGAAATGGATTATATCTTGAATGAAATTGAAGGAACTTATAATTATTTATTCAAGACCCTGTTATTCTTTATGGTTTCCTTACACTTTATCCATTCACATTATCTCCAAATTCAATGCACACAAGTGCCCCTCATGTTCTCAATAGACCTATAGGTGTCATCATTATTTACTTGGTTGCAATACTAATTAGGTATAGTTTTCTTAGATTTGTCTAGATTATAGTGGTATTATTAAGGTATTACACCTTATTTATACTCTTTAACCTCTATGACCTTGTATCTATCACACAAAACTAGTCTTTTTCTCTATTATGTTTGTGATGGGCCTACATTATGCACTCTACTAGGCCTATACCTTCCTTCTATATACTTTACCTTTGTTGAAGTGATTCATACCTCTTGGTGAGTGTGTGGAGTGAATATTAATCATGATCATACTTCAATTAGGTATATATTACTTCAAAATACTTAGGACTACTTCATGATCACCAATATGTATCTCACATAAGGATGAAAGCTACATGTTTGCATTTTTACTGTATGAAGGCTATATGAGGCCTATTTTGACATTTTTAAACTCTTATATCATATTAAATTTATTTTATAGACATATTATGAGTTGATGACCCTAATATAACATTAACAATGTAGGATTCACACCCTGCAATCCATTTTTGTGCTTAGAGTTTCACACAAAGTCCAAAACCAAGGCTATGGCATGCTACTTAAAGGGAGTGGTATTATAATGAGCATAGGTAATCATTGATGGATCCATATAACATTAGATAGAGTGAGACATGATATGAATCCTTCATTCTATTCATCCAACTATTGAAGACCTTGAAACAAATAAGAAACCATGATAGCCACCTTTGTAAATTATGTACAATGGAGGTTTCTTGCCAAATTAAGGCCACACATGCCAAGTATGGATTTTAAAAGCATGTAATATGTTTGTAAAGACCCTAAACATCTCCCTAAATTTCCCTTATGCATTCCACTTGTTTCAAACTACCATTTCAAAGATGAAAAATGATCTTATGGGGTTTGTAGGTAGTTTTGGAGTACCCTAGAGTCTTAATAATTGTTCATAAAGGAGAGGAGATGGATATAAAAACCAATGCCATAAATTTTAAGATTATTAGTACTCCCTCCTCTAGTAAAAATATTAGACCCTGACTCTCTCTCTCTCTCCTAGCTATACCATCCATGTGAAAACTTCTTTTACAATCTTACTAATGGAATGATGGAGAGAAGGAAGCATTTTTTACACTTTTATGACCTTTAATTGCAATATAAACATAGTTTTTATCTTTATAATCCCAATAGACATTTATACAACATTTTCACTTGGAAGTGGATATGTCAAGTCCATACAAATGACTTAAAATTGCCTCTTAACTATTAAAATCCAAGCATCTAACCACTCTCTGAATTGTAACTATCATATACACATTAGAATCTCTTTTAAAAGCTTGTAAAATCCATTTATATGAATTATTCACTTTGGTCATCTTTGGCATACATGGAAGTTACTTAAAAATCACCTTTTCTCTCAATTTCTTTTACCTCAAAATTTGTAAATCAACCCTAATCTCTATGAAGAATTTTTACATGTTTATGCAAAGTGACTAAGGCATGAAATGACTTGGATAAGAAACTAAGGACCCTATGACACCATTTGACCAACTCTCATCACACCATGACATGACTAACCTAGTATAATACAAAGATAAACCATTACCTTAATATTTGTAAATAAACCTTAATTTTTGCTAATAAGGGTTTACAAAGGCTATTTAAAGAACATATAAGGCATGAAAAAGTTATAAATAGGGTTTACAAGACATGACAAACAATTTTTTACCTATAAGGATTGACATTTTAACCTTAGGAGTCAAAATTGGTCAACATTACCTCTTCATGATATTCCACCATCTCATGGTGAGTTTTCTCATAGCCTTCTAGCTTGTCTTACATTAGCATCTCTTTGACCAATTACAATTTATCATAACATAACATTTATTGGAAACCTTTCCTCTTAATATCATCATGCATACTTCTAACCAACTAGGCTGCAACATTACCAATTGAATTGATTGATTTATTACCTTGTTCTTTATTCACTTGCTTATTCTTTTGCTCACTTTCTTATATCTCTCCTTCCATGAGTCTTTGTTCTTAATCTCTTGGCATGACAATTGGACTAGTTATTGGGATAATACTTCCCTCTCCTCTCTCCCATAATTCTAACTTGATCTTACTCCTTTCTTGGATCATCTTTGGACTAATCTTGTCCTTATATAAACATTTTTATTATCCAATCATTTCCTTTGTGGGGAACATGGTTGTCCTCCTCTTTCCTTTGTTATCTTATGATATTTTGTGCCTAATTATTTATTTTATCCATGAGATCATGGAGTTATTTACTCTCTTACATCTCCATACCTACACCATCATGCCTAGTACATACCAAATTACACTCATGAGACTTGATAGTCTCTTCAAGGTTCTCATGATCCTTTCTATCCTCTCTTGCTCTTGTATTCTTATTCCAAACATCTCTAGGTATCCATTTCATCTTATTGATTTCATTTTTTTGTCCTCTTAACCTATACTCTTTACTTACATCATTATATTCTCATACTTTTTCCTTGATCAACTCACAATATTGTACACTCAGCTTGTTCATGGTTTTTGTCTCACCTTGGCTTGTAACTTTGTTTGGTTCACCTTGTACCAATGCCTATCCATATTTTTGGCTATAACTCATTACTTGTTTCTAATTTTCTTCCCTTATATGACCTATAATTTCATATTATTTAATTTTTCCCTTGCACAATATGGTTCTTGTCCTTGGAATATTCCTTACTTCATCTTGAAATTTTGCCTCTAGCTCTTTTATGATAGATCCTTCCTTCTTTTCACCTCGATTTAGTAATTATAATAAGTCTAATTCAGCATCTTGTGTCAATATTATTCATATAAAATCCCTTTCCTCTTTGTTCTCTTGCATATCGTGTTCCATAACTTGTACTTTAGATTCATATCCATCATGTGTCAAGGTAGTCACTCCTTCATACTATTCTTATATCCATGTTTTCTGCTCCATGATGTATGTTCCCTTATCCATCACTATTTCTCTCTCATGAGTCTCCATTGACTCATTCCAAGGAATAATATCTTTAGATATTGTTCTAGGATAAACTTTTTCATTTTATCCATTGTTTATGGCATGCTCCAAATCTACCATCTCTGCTTACAATTGATCCCAACTCTCATAGACATAGATGGTCTTGTTGCTCATCTAGCACCTCTTCACTACCTACAATCTCTTGTGCAAGTTATTTTATTGATTCATGTAATACAAATTTATATTTATGATATTCATACCTATTTACTCCATCCTTTTTGTTAAATTTTGATTCTTATATGCCTTAAATGAGGCATTCTTATTCTTGAAGATCTCGTTATCCAAGCATATCTCCTCTTTCAGGGTAACAAACCATTGTATCTCTATACATGGTTGCCCAATTAACTTCTTATTCCACATAATCATGTTGTTAATACTTTTTATTCTTCATTATTTCAATTTTTATATCCTCAAAATGGACTTCTTCTTCCTTCACTTTTGTATCTGCATACACACATGACAAGAAATCATTAATTTTAAAATCTTGAGGCTTGTTTGCCTCCACTTCTCCTTATTAGGTTAAATTTATAATGAATTTAGTTATTTTTTCTCATCATCCTCCATGGTTATCTCATTATCCTTAAGGTTTTTCACACCTTCCTCTTTTCTACCAATCTTTTCATCCATCATTAACTTCTTCATCTCCTCCTTGAGCTTCCTATATAACAATTGCTTTTACTTCTCATTGCCTCTCATGAAAATCTTTTATTTTATCTCCATGAGTAGCCTTATATACCAATTAACCCTCTTATTCCTCATTACCTATCAATGCCATTGGATTTCATATTTTTTCATGAGCTCCACCAAAATTTGTATCCTCTCTAACCTTTGATCGATCTCACTCATCTCCTCTTCAACAACCAACGCTTTTATCTTTGGGTCCTCCTTCCTCTTTCTCTCATTGTGGTACTCTAACTCAGATAATCCCTTCCCCTCCTCTTCCTTATCTATCTTCATCTTCTCACAAACAAGTCTTTTTCACCTTGCTTTGGTGTCTCAACCTAGGTTCTTTCCTCTACCTAGTCTATTGACACCCATGTCTAATTATTTTTCACCTTGAAACTACTCTTCTTAGAGTCTTTATTCTCTCTTATTAGGGATGATTTACTATTAAAAACTCTTTAACTCTCTCTTTTCCTCTTTCTCTAATCACTCTCAAACTTTCTTGCATGGTCTCTATACTTTCCTTCAAACTTCTCCTCATCTGCAACTTAACGTCATACAACCTCAAATAACAACCTCCAATACTTAAAATCATAAACTACTCCAAGAGCTTACATGATCTGATACCACTTGATTTAGAGTTGATCCATAGATATCCTCATACATATCCTTGGCTTTGATTTATATTTTTAATTCCTTATTTCATCTCTATTTTCTTATCTCTAATAGGTATATTACTTATCTTTTGACACCCTTGTTCATTCTTATCTCCATTATGCTCTTAAGCCTATTTAAAATAATAGTACTCTTCTATCTATTGAATACCTATAATCCTTCATATCTATACTCTCTTCCATCCTTAACATCAACTTAATCACCTGCTACACCAATTCCAAAACTTTATTTTCCATTCATGCTTCAAACCAACGCATGTTCATGTAAATTCATAGGCTTGAAAGCTTCATGCATGGTTCCAATGTTATTTATCCATACTAGTCTCAAATTTTTATATTATTTTGATGTTTTTTAAATCCCTTACATAACCAAACAAATACCTTAATTCCCAAGATAGAACTCTTAACCAATCTACACTCTCCTTTTTGAAGTCTAGTTCCTTATAGCCCTCTTTTAGAACCAACCTAATAGGTGTGAACAATATACAAGGTTTAAAATATAATTAAATACATTTTAATATACCCTTTATCTTTTTTATATCTTCAAAATAATTTTTAATTCCATATCCTCAATGGACATCTACTAATTCACACCACCTACCTATTAAATAGGTTTCTTTAGGCCTAGTATACTACCACAATCTTGTATACCATACTATAAAATATTGTACAACTCTATAACCTTATTAATCCTTGATATCACATAAAAATACCTTATATTAAAAAAATTTAAGAATTTATGACAATTGGAACAACAGATATTAAAGTTTCCAAATTCAAACCCTAACTTAGGTCTACACAAGCTATAGGTGGCCGAAAGTAAACAAAAAGGACTAGAATGAGTTATAGACCATTTCAAACCATACTGATACCTGGATTATGTTTTCTCCAAATTTTTTTAATTTTTCCAATATATATTATTTTATGAACAATCACAAAAAGTTCCCAACAAGCAAATTTGCAGAGTTCTATGTGCTCTTTATAGGACATGAGTTAAATGCAAGTTGGGTGGAATTTTGTAATTCTAAATGTATTTATAAGCATTAAAAAGTATTAAAAACATAAATAATCAACTATATAATATATTTTTTATCCAAAATACTTCAATAATCACTTAAAACCACCATCATAAATACATCTTTACTTCACATTCCTAACTATGCTTGAATAGGATGCTTCTAATTTGACTGTAATGTAGATTTTCTCTTTGATATCTACTATAATGGTTATGTAAACACAAAAAAATCATGCATAAAAATAAAACACATACTTATATTAATATTAACTCCTTATCTTTAGCAATGATTCTTCAAAAATATCTCTTTACTCAATTCTCTCAAGCATATATATATAGTCCATGTACAAAATTTTATAAGGCAGGTAGAGTTATTTAGTTTTTTATTATTTATTTATATTTATCCACATTTATTATAACTTATCCTAAAATACATACCTTATACCCCTCACTCTAATCACTCACATGCATTTTTCACCTTTTATTACACTTGATCGTGCAAGATAACTTCTTTATACCAATTCCACATAGTGTGGCAGTTATATAGGCATGTTTCCTGGTTCACATTGCATTGTCATGTCATGAAAATTTAAAATGCCTCTTAAAAACACCTAATAAATTATATAACCATTCACAAAATTCATCAACCTTTACATTTCATGCACAAACCAAAATATCACTCTAAATAATAGTTTTTAAATTCAAATTTTTAAATTCCCCTTTTTGGTAGGAAAATCTAAAAGTCCTACAAACACACAATATCAAGACTCATAATGACTCAAAAAAATCCTAATGGTACCTATAATACCTATCTCACTCAAAAAATACCAAAAATGGTCATTATAAAACTCTTAGACACACTAACTTCTCAATTTACCTTGTGATGATCTACATTAGGATCATACTACATGCTTAGATCAAAGATATTGAAGATGAATTGTTAGGGTGAAAAGTTATACATGTGGATGCATATGAATCTTAAAATGAATCAATTACTGTAACATTATTATCATGATCACTGATCATAGACTCTTTGGTAGAATGTGTAGCTTGAGAAGGTATAGGACTTGGTGGAGTCTACAATAAAATAAGAGGAGGTTTCATTACTTGTGTTCATTGTGGAACATGTTGAATTGTATAAGGTACTACCTTAGCATTTATTGTATAATATTTAGATTTATTTGAACAATGATTGAATCTTTGATATGAAGTTTGTTCCTTAGGAATATTGTTACTTTATTTTGAACTGATTGTATCGAAATATATCTTGAATAGGTGTTATAATTACTTTTATATGTTCTTGAATGGGTGCATTGATTTTATTTTTACTATGATCTTGAATAGGCCCCATAACCAACTTTTTATGTTTCTCTTCAATAGGTTCCACAATCAACTATTGTGATGGAAAGAGAGGAGGATTAACCACTAATTATATACAATACTCATATTTAATGCCTTAAAATTTGACCACTTCGCTACAATATATGTATTTGAGGTATTTATGTACTTTTTATGGTATTGCATAATGTTTATACATCCAAGGGTGTCCTAATAACATATTAAAGACCTTGTGATTAGTAAGACTGTAAATGGAGTTATCATTATTCGTAAACCAACTTGAATAGGTATCACTATATGTCCCAAAGTATCATGTGTATGTCCATATAATTCTTTGACTAGTCTTGATGTAGTTTGTAGATCTTGTTTTATGTACCCAAGACTATGAAGGAGTGTAATTATACATGCATTTTTGCTTTACCCATTTCCAATCATAACACTATGTATAGGTTGTTTGTTGATATATGTATGAATAAAAGGAGCATGCCTATTTGCATCATCATCATTGATTTCACTATAATGCAATGTGATCATTGGATGTTGTGTTGATTTTCATATAAATGTACCAATAATTATGTCTATTGTATGCCCATATGTATTGGGAGGAGGATGTGCATTGTAATCATGATGCACCTCTTAATTATTTGTATTTTTTGTTGTACCATGATTTGTAAAAATATTACTAAATATTTTTAGCTTTGCATTATCATTTTTTTGTGGTCTAATTTCCCCTATGGGTGTGCTTAACTCAATAGTATTATCATTTATAATATCTTGTATCATATGTCTTAACCTATAAAACATATTTGTAGAATGCCCAATACCTCTATGGTAGTCATAATGTGCATTATTGTTGAAGACTTTACATTGAGTCTTGATCAAATTAAGCTCAAATGTTGGAGGTAGAGATATGAGATTTAAATCAATTAGTTTCTCTAACAATATATGAGGAGGTTGTGGTAACCTTGTAAATTTCCCCCTTGATGGATTTGTTAATTGAAGATTGTTTGATGGTTATGATATTGTATTGAATGTTACTTTTGCTTCATTCTTGATTTCATTATATTTGACCTTTTAGTTTTTCTTTCTTTAAAAATTGAAATTTGAAGTAGATGGAGCATTTGGCACATATTTTAGCTTGTTCAATGTTATGACCTTGACTTCTCTTTATTTGAATATATGGCATAACTCAACAAAAGATTTAAATTTATCAAACATGATTGATTCATGGAGTGGTGCTCAAAATATTTTTGTGAAAATGTTTTGTAATTCATTATTTTCCATAGAGTTTATAATATTAGCTATAATATTCTTATACCAAGTCACATATTCACTTATTGGCTCATTTGACCCTTACTTGAGTTTAATAATTTTTACATTAGATAGTTTTTCACCAATGTTGATTAAAAAGTGTACTTAAAATTGATCTTATAAAGGGCTAAATGCTTTAAATAATTGAAGTCTAAAATCATATAACCATACTAGAGCATAATATTTGAGGCTTCTTGAAAATATATTGGTGATTAATTTGTCATTATAGGCATAGTCTAAACATGTTACATGAAATGATCAAAGATGTTGCTCAGAATATCCTTTACCCTCATAGAGTGGTAGCTTAGGTGTTAAAAATCATGTTGGTAGTGGGTAAGATGTTATTTCACGTGACAAGGGATTATTAAGTAGAGTATGATAATCCATTGAGTGAATAAATTTAGATACAACTTGCTCTAATTATAACACTTTAGCATGTAAGGCTATAACAGTTTGCTCAAGAGAGTACAGTCAGTGAAGTTGGTAGTGGACCTTTTGTGGTAATCAATTGAGGTGTATAAGATGCTTGTGTAAAAATAAAAATATGAATCTATTGTAAACGAAGTGTTATCCCCATACTTAGAGATGATTTCACATTTTTAATTATAGTTATTGATTTAGGAATAAAATCAATAGTAAAAATTAGAACATTTGAATTGGAAGCTCGAGTTGATTTATTTTGTTCATCTCTTCAAATATATAAGACTACATAATTTTATTTTTTTGATAGATATTAACTTTTTACCAAAGCTACAAATCAGCCTAAGACACAATTAGGGACCTATATCCCCAAGTGATAATCTACCACATATATCATATATACCAACAACAACCACAATTAGTCTAAGAATACCTACAATGAACACCATCAGCCTCGAGAATAGTCAATGGCCATTAATGGCCCTGATAATATAAAGTATGATCACAAATGGCCTCATATGCCTTTCCAAATATTTAAACCTAGGTGAGGCTTGAAACAATGAAGCCACTTAACCAAATCACCCACATCTCATTTTCAATAATGCATCAATATTATAAGTGTTGGCATTAAGATATTTAGTGATATATTTTCCATTTACTTCATCCATTTGCTCTTGATTAGCTTTATCAACCTCAATAGTCATGATAAGTCCATCAATAGGGTTCATAGTATACCTTGTAATATTCTAAATGTAGAATTGTTCTTGTTCCTAAGTCATGCTTGATTTTATAAATATTTGTCTTAATCGTTCTTGTATCTTAATATCATTAATGCAATAATTTGAGTTGATTAAGGCTTGAGATTGTACATTGTTAATATTAGCTTTTTTATTATATTTGAATATGATTAATGCCAACATATAATGAATACAAATAAAAACTTGGAAATTGACACATAATTTAATATTGAACTTGAACAAATATAACAAAATGCATTGATTACTTCTAAGATTTAAATTATGAAACTTTGAAATTTGTAACAAGGGTGAAGGGTGAAACCAGAAAAGGTGTGTTTGCTTTGTAATATCTCGTATATATTGATCCCAGTTGTAAATAGTAAACAATACTGCTAAGGAAATAAATACATATGATTCCATCATTAATGTATCCACACTATCCCTTATCTTAGAGTATATTGAGAGTAACTTCCTAAGGTTAATTGCTTACTAGTGCATTACAAGAATAAATGACTAAATGATTCTTATGATTGAAAAATAAAATCATAGGCATTTATGAAATATTGCGAGGTAAGTCAAAACTAAAATACATATATAATGTTGTCTAATGTATTTAGTATTGAGGAAATACCCCTCACACCATGATTAAGGGAAAACTAATTACTACTTTGCCTAAAACAACTCTTATGAGCTTTAAAATTACTAGAACATAGTTTCTAGGAAAATGAATTAAAAAATGCAATAGAAAACTAATGATAAGCAAATATTTTTGTGAAAAAGAGACAAGAATTCAATATGAAGCCCCAAGTTCAAATAGAAACTATCTTTAGTATCTGAAAATCATAAATTTTGAAACCCCAGAACAAAGATCACAAATGAAAAGCAATGTTTGAAATAAAATGTATGGATTCACCAATATGTTTTACCCTATTTTTAATAAAAACACAAAAAAATTATTGATTATAGGTGTAAAACTAGATAATATCATAATTTTTAAGATACACAATAATCAGCAATTGTAATTTTGACAATTTTTTAAATATAGAAAACTAATATTTTTGGAAAACACTAAGAAGAGATATACTTAGCTTACACAAAGTTTCCTTTTTAATGTTTCAAATATTAGATAATGAAAAATAGTAAAAGATGTGAGTGTGTAGGTTTAGGATAACGAATAAAATCAAAAATTACTCATGGACAAGTCCATTGTAAGTGGATTGTGGCATAATACATTCAATTCCATTAACTACAGACTTATCCTAGTTGATTGTGATAAATGATTGACATGAAGAGACAAAGAAAGATGAATTATGAAAATAATAATTTAAATATAAAATTAGATAATATTCCTAGATGTGACTATTGTAATTGAATGGAAGTGTAGTGCATTTAATTTTTTTGACTACGAACATGTCTTTGTTGACTCTATCACAAAATTGATCATTGTGTCTTATTCACCTATGTCTATTGAGGAATATGAGATGTTGCACTTTGCATTATACCACACATAAAATAGTGTTTTTTCCTCTTGTATATAAAAACCTAAGAATAATTTGATAACTTGAAAACCTATTAAAATGATAGGAATGTAATGGGTTGAGTTAACCTCAATCACCCCCTTAATGATTGGTTGTTTCCTACGTATTCAATACTTTAAGAAGGGAAATCATGCCCATGTAGTTCTTCCACCTAGAGTGAATATGTAATTTACTCCTTTAACTATATGTATGTATCTAGATAATGTTTTTTATCCTTTAAAATGATAGCTCTTGACTTGTTTTATAATGATTTTGACTTGGCTTATGGTTATTCCTTGTGAGTTATATCTTGAATTTAGAAATAATAAGGTAGATTTTCTCACTGTGCAATAGTGTGTAAGCTTGAGAGTAGTGAATGCCAAGTGGTATTAATTAATGACTCTAAATATTTATTAATAGGTGAAAAATTTTATATTTTAATTTATATTACCATGTGAAACATATGGGAAGACCCAAAAGAATAATTTAAATTTTAGAAAATAGTCATTATTTGGCACAGGATGTGGTTGGCCTAGCCTATGCTCCTATCAACCTATCACAAACTTATCTATAAGGATCATATATAGTTGTAATTATTATGGGAAAATCTAATGGTGATGTTGATCAATTTGAAAATTTGAAATTGAAGGCTCTATATAATGATAATGGCAAACAAAAAATTAAACCTGCATATAAATAAGAGGCTTTATAGGAATGGTGAATAAGAGTAATATATTTGAGCACAAGTCATGTGGTTTGGAATGTGTCAATAATTAACATTATTAAGTACATGTGACCAAATTTATGTGTCTACACAATCTAAGGTGAAGAGGTTGAAGCCTTACCTCAAACACACCATCTTCACATTACATCAACTACAAGGGTTCTGATTTTAGGATGCAAGATATGTAGCCTGAAACTCCATTTTGGTGGTTGCCCAACCCAACTACTTATCCCTTATATGTTTTTTAATTAACCTTTCATTGTGTAAATCTATGTGAAAATAAAATTATAGGAGAAATTATAGGTTTCTATCTACCCAATAAGAAAACTATAGACTATCAAAGTGTTCAAAATCTAACAACATACATGTAAGAAAAAAATTAGCTTCCTAGAGAGACTTGGTGGTTATGTTTAACCCTAACTTAGATTTTGGAATCCTACTTAGGTAGATATGGTTAATAATATATAAAGGATAAGGAACAAGGGTGAATTTTAGATCTACAACATTCTAATTAATGTGCTAAACTTAGTTGTATCATATGCTAAATTTATTATGTTGAAATAGGATATTAATGGAAAGTACAACTATACTAGATATATAAAGGACATAAAATAAAGTAATTAGATGTTTATAATTGTTATAAAAATTAATTTCTAAGTGGTTATTATTAACCCTTGGCTTACATTGGTAAGTAATTAAATAAATAATAATATATTATTTATTTACTCGAAGTGTAAACTTCGAGAAAATAAATAATCTTATTATAGGTATTTAATATTTACCAAATGTTTATTAATTAGATTTATCAGGGTGGATGGACCTATTATTTCCAAAATGGTCACATCCCCTCATGAATCATTACAAATAGGTTTTACCCCTATTGTCAAATATATCTCAAACATAAAAATATATAAGTATTCTTGTATGTGGCAAATACTTGTCTGAGATAAACTTGTGAAGAATTTATCTAAGGAGGTGTGAGATGAAAAAGATTTGATGTATTGAGGTTATTATTGTTTCTAAATATTTAATATCACTTTGTTGGGTTTTTTACCTCTTTGAGGTTTTCCCAAGATAAATACTTGTTTAGTGTTTATTGATCTGGGCTCATTATATATTATGATTTACTCATTAAATCTCTTTTAGATCCATAATTATTACATTTAATATTTTATCACTAATACTAATATAGTTTTGGATATAGTATATATTGGTAGTAGATAGGAAGATAGTTTTGGATCAGTCTTCAAATTCTAGATCTAGTGCCTCTAGTTCTTTAGACGCTTGCATTAGCTTGGGATAGTTGTGTTGATGCTAGTGTTAGGGTTTGATGCTTGTGTCTTATATGAAATATGCACTAAAATAATATGTAACCACCTAGATGATTATGGTTTTATCTTCATATTAAGGCCATGGATTGTTACTCCTAGTGAAATGGAAAAACCGTAGCTTTACATATTCAATGTGAAATTTAGGGAAAATAGGCTAGTGGATACATGATGTCAAGATGACCCAGAATGACCCCACTACCAAATGGCACTTCCTATATATCCAATTATATATAAGAGGGCTTCAAACTCATGTATTTTCCCCCTACATATTATCTTGTGTGTGAATCATGCAATATATAAATCAAGTAAAATAGTGACCTAGCTTGTAACTTGGTAAATATGACCTTATGATTGATCCTTTAGTAATTTAGACCTATAGTTGAGTTGTTCCATTGACTGATATCATAATAGGTTAGAAAATGAAATATTTTGGTAAATTAAGTGCTTCTTGGGTGTTATTTTATCTTTATTTCTAGATGCCCATAGGTGAGGAATGAATAAAGGTTGATATTGTATTTATACCAATCCTATCAGGTGATAACTCACATTAGAACACTTAGGTTGACCATTATAATATATTTCATTTAAAAATTAGATGAATTTAAGTCACTATACACTTGTGTATAGTTAGGATAATAACATCGATGCTACTATATGTCTCAGACTTAGTGTCCAAAGAGAAGGAGAGCAAGCATAGGCTCAAAACTTTTGTATTATAAGATAACTATATTTTAAGAATTTTAGTTAATATGATATGTATGTGTCATCAATATAAGGCTATTCAAGCTAAGAGATTGGCTAAGGGTCACAATATAAATATGTGAATCTTTTATAAACAAGGCATGTGTAGAACTAAGAATAACAATTAGAGTTTGAGTTTACCAAGTGTGCAATACTGAGGTACTACATAATCACAAAATATCATGTACATTTTCCCTCCCCTTTAATCTAGTATATAAATTTATAGTTTAAAGTAAATGAATAAGTACATGGGTGTGTCTACACACCTTTTATTTGCTTAAGTTTCATTTGAATGCCTTGTTAGAGCTAGATTTGAGTGTTTTGTTGGTGACTGACCTGCAACCAAGATCATGTTATAGTGTATAATCAGTGCATATAATCTAAGTCAAAAGTACATGAAATTGATTAAAATTGAAATAATAAGGTTAATAATTACACTTTTGTGTATTTATAACTATCTTTCCTATTGGCAAGTTGTTTTCACAAAATATGTATCATTATAAGGCTCTAAAACTGAGATTATGATAAATATAGATAAATTTTTTAAGTGCATATATCCAAGGAGATAGAGAGAGGGGGGGCTTGGATGGCACATGCCCCCAACTTTGGAGAAAAATTTAGTTACCACCTAGTAGTTTATATTAGCTCAATCGTGTAACCCAATGATACTCATAACTTGGTGAGTTTTGATGATCAAGTTAAAACTAAAAACTTGGCAAGATTGAGTGATCTTATCACCCCAACCATGCCAAAAGGTAAACCAACTACTATAGTAAATTGAATTTTTAAAGTCCTTAGGGTATCAAATGTGTAATAGTTTTAGAATCTAAGTTTGAATTGGATTTTTCAATAGTATGCACATGTTGCATAACATATGCACCTTAGATTTATCTCATATTGAAACTATGTGTAAAAATGGTACCATATATATAATTATACCACAAATGTGTATCAAAATCATTTAACTGTGTGATTTAGCCAATTTAGAAAACTATGCAAGTGTGGAGGACATGCTTCCAAAGCAATCCCCCACTATATATGAAGAAATATAAAACTGATATAAGTACTAATGTGGAGGACATGTTTCCAAAACATGCCCACACTGTAAACTGAAGATGTTGAATATTGAGTACTTGTGGATAACATGCTTAAAAATCATACCACCCTATAATCTAAAAATTGTGAATGTGTGGAATTCATGTCATCATGACATGCCCCCACTGAATCTATAAATTGGTATAAGTGTCTATACTATGTGAGTGTGGATAACATGCTTCCAAAGCATGCCGCTACTAAATCTGAGAAGTGTGAAAATGTAGAAACCATATCACCATGACATGTCCCCACTAATATTCCCCCCCCCCATTTTAGGTGAGTGAAAAATAGTACCTTATAGTTAGCTCACCTCTAAAGGGTAAAACAACTATAAATCTACAAATGTAACCATGTAGCATATAGAAAGAAACATGTCTAGGTAAATGTATCATTGTAGTACATACAACCAATATGATCACATGTAGGCCTAAGATGCCTGATAAATATCATGGAAATGTATATAAAGTAATAATATAATCTCAAAAAGAACACACATAAGATCACTCAAAATCAAGTTAATAAAAAAAAAATGGTCTAAGGAGACCACAAACAAGGGGCATGTTCAAATGCCCTCAAAATGGAATGGACATGACTTAGCCAAATTCCATAAAATCAAGGAATTAATATTTAAGTGTCCATGGAATGCATTGACTTATTCAAATGTCCAAGAAATTAAACATAGGCATAGGGGTCACATATAATGGATCATATACGAATGCTCAAAAAATCAAGATAATAGCAAGGCAAAACACTCAAAGAAGTGTGTAAAGGAAAATCATAAGAAACCTATATAAACATGTCATAGTGGCCCATGGATCAAATTTTTTATCAAAAAACATCAAGTACATAACATATCAAGTACCTTGTGTAATGGATAATAGGCATGTGTAAGTACATATGTAAGCTCAAACATGATAGTTTAGAGTGATCATTGAATCATATAACCTATGTGTATCAATATCGTAGAAGATGGATGTTGTCCTAGTGATGTGAGTAGAGGGAAATCACAACATCCATGCGTGTATAGAATCATGTATTTGTGTATGCCTATAAATGGATATGTAATATTAAATGATATGCTAGCCCTCAACATGGAACTAGAACATAGATTCTAAGGAGCCAATAGAACATGTAAGTGTTAAAAGTGTTTTTGGATTTTTTTTAATGTTTTTTATTTTTTAGATATTTTGAAGTGGTGCCATGAACAAAGAAAAGTGCCACTAGAACCCAAGGATCTCATCAAGGAGATGCCTTTGTGAAGGCTCTATATCATATGTGCCATATGCGTTCATAATAGAATTAGAAAGTGTATTATGCTCTTTTGGTAATTTTGTACTTGGTATCTTTGGTTTGAATTTATTCATATTTCATTCCTTATTTGTTAGTGAGGGATTTAATTGATAGGTACTAGGGACTCTAGATATGTATAGATCATGTGGTAAGTTATCAAGTGGATTATAACATGGTTTTTTAAACTTTTTAACTATACAGTGTTCAACATATATATGAGTAGTGAGATTAGAATGGTTTGGATATATGGAAAGGCTTGTAGTTTCCCCCTTTGTAACCATATTTAGAACATTAGATTTGTCAAGTGTACCTTGATTTTTGACATCTTTTTTTAAAATTCTTGGTTTTAATATTTGATGTGCCCATTACTCTTTTTTTAATGTTAGTTTGATATTTGTGCTTTATTCTATTACTTGTTCTTATTTTCTTGTTGTTTGACAAAATGCATCTTTGAATGATTGGTATTACCATTACCACTATAGCCCAAGCCTTTGTGGTCATTCTGATCAAATGTGGAAATAGGGTGAGTGATGCCTTGGGAATGTTTTCCCAATCTTTGACCATTATAACCAAAGTTTTGTAAATATTTATTTCCAAACCCATATTGCTTAAAAAAATGAATATCATTGCTGAGAGGTAAATTTGAATCCTTTTCTTGATCTGATTTGTCTTTTTGAGCCTTTTTTTTCTCTATATTTGATATTTGCAATTGTTTTTACTCTGTAATTTTATTTAGTACCCATATTTATTGTTTTGTATCTTGTGTTTGTTGATAGGTACTCATATTTTGAGTGGTTTTCTTGGTAGATGTATCAATAATAGGATCACCACTATGTTTGTGACTTTGTGTTTGGTTCTCTAATGCAAAACAATGAAATGTATGATGTTCATGCATTTTATGATATGCACAATATTATTTTGATTTACGTATAGGATGTAATTTTATCACTTTGTCTCAAATCATTTTGCTTTTCACTTGACCTCTTGATAGGTTTTTGTTCACTTGTAGAATCATTTATTTTGGATGTATTCTATTTTAGAATTTAATTTGGGTAAGAAACCTTGTTTGGCATAACATTAGTACATGAATATGCAAACACATGATTAAAATTACCATGTGTTAGATTCTATAGGAGTGTAATCTGATTTTCTAATAATATGACCTTTGAATTTAGAGACTAATTTTGATTTTATAGATCATGCATTAACTTAGTCATAGTATTGATTTTTTCTTTGAAAGTTTCAAAAGCACAAACCCTAGGTACCTAAGATTTAACATGAATACATATACCCTCAAGGGATGTCGGAAGAGTTTTATGGTTACCCTCTTTTGTAAAAATAAGATGATCCCCCTTACCCTTTGAAGAGATGATAGTATGAACCTAGTTAGATGAATGGTAGCTATCACCCTCTTTAGGGTTAGGATAAGTAAACTCATTGTAAACATTAGAACAAGGAGTATGCTCTAAAGCATATTTTGAAGCCCTTATGGATCTTTTTTTTTAACTAGGCAACTAATCTATTAAACCATAGAAAATATAAGGTATTGGACCATGAAATAATTTATAGAGATATCCATGGCAAACATGATCTCAAGAGTTATAGGAAGTTTAGATTATTAGCAGAGTTTTTTTTTAAATATGATATAGGTTTTTATGTAAAAATAGGAAATGAGACCAACCCATAAAAATAATGAAACAAATGTACAAGTACAGCCTATAGATCTAAATTTATAAAAAATAGTAAATTTATAAATTTTGAAAATTCATATAATATTTTGGAAAACTATAATAGGTTTTGCCTATATCAACATATATATAAAAAGCCTCTGATAGTTTTGAATTTTGATCTAATAGGAATCATAAATAGGCCAAATAATTTTGAATGCTTCATATGCAAACCCTATAATATTTCAAATAAAGAATCAATAATTATGATAAATAAAGAATATTTTTATGATATTTCAGATAGATTTGTTAATAAAATATGATTTTTTATGAAACCTAGAAGTTCATTTCAACATAATTACACCATTCACCTTGTATGCTAGTATTTACTATAAATAATAAATTACAAAAATTGAAACATTCATACCAAATTCTGGGGAACAAAAAGAGGTTTTTACATAAAATAATATAATTATAAAATATCTTTGAGGAAATTTTAAATTTAACCTATTTGGAGGATGAAATATGTCAATCAATGAAGAATACACTTGAAAGCATTTTCATATGAAGCCCGTGTGACCAAAGGAGGTAAAACCCTAAGGTAAAACTTCAAATCTGAAAATCCATCACAACAAATTTAAATCTTAGGAGGATTGGAATCCTTAGATCATAAAAATTTGTATATTCACATAGATCAGGTTTACCAAATGTTTAACCCTAATTTGGATTTTGGAATCCTACTTGGATGGATAGGGATAAGGATATAGAAATGATAGGGCACAAGGGTGAATATCATATCTATAGTAGGCTAATTAATGTGTTAAACTCATATGTATCATAAACTAAATTTATTATGCTAAGACAAGATATTAATGGAAAGTATAGCTATGTTAGATATATAAATTATATAAAATAAAGTACTTAGTTGTTTTTTTGTTCTAATATAGTGCTAGATCTAGTATAGGTAGGAGGACCAATCT
Organism: Torreya grandis; assembly: GCA_037957365.1. Lineage (NCBI taxonomy): Eukaryota > Viridiplantae > Streptophyta > Pinopsida > Cupressales > Taxaceae > Torreya > Torreya grandis. Next base: position 772,463 of record JARHVA010006369.1, on the reverse strand, counting down.
TTAGATTCTTGATCTAGTTATTCTGACTCTCTAGACACTTGTGTCATCTTGGGATAGTTGCATTGATGTTAGTGTTTGGGTTCAATGATAGTGTCTTGGAAGGAATATGCACTAAAATAAGATGTAACCACCTAGAAGCTTTTGGGTTTGGATTTGTCTTTACTCTGGTGCATTCATATCTGGGTCATCAACTATCATTATCAGTGAAATGTCAAAACCCTAACTTTCCATCTTCAATGTGACATTGGTGTAAAATGGGTTAGTGGGCACATGGTGTCAAACATATTTTTAGCATATTCAGATCTACCTATGTGATTATATTTTTAACATATTCAGATCTACCTATGTTACTTTATTTATTATTTTAGATCATATTTGTCTTGTGAAATGGTTTTACCTCATTATTAGACTTAAATCAATGTTAATTAAAACATTAATGGTGAACCCCAACTCTTATGTACATCTTACACCTAGGGTTTCATAAAACCCACTTTTCTTAGGGTTTCATGGATAATTTCATATCTAAATTATGTTCCTACGTGCTTGACCAATTTTTTATTTTTTATTTATTTTCAAGTGCCTACTTAATTCAAAGGTTACCTAGGGTTTGGTTGTTTCCTACATTCACATGAGGTTTTTACAAACCCTCATGCCCTTAGGTTTTGACCTCTTTCTTCAAAGTCTATTTAAAATTTTCTTCTCATATTATGGGTTCATTCATCCTTGCCTACCTTAGGATTTTATTCTCTTTGCATTTATTTTGCTTCATTGTAATCATGGTTCAAATTAATGAAACTAAGGCAAATTATTTATCTTTAATGGATGTTAACATTTAAAATGTGAATGTTTCAAATTATGAAAGGCTTAATCAATGCATTGTTTAATATATGAAATCATATTTTCTTGAAAATCATAGTCTCATTGATGAAATTATACATATGATTAAGGATGATGAAAATTCAAGTGTAGACTCCCCTAGGGTTTGTGATAATATGCCATCATCTTCTCAACCTGAATAGTGTGCCTATGGTTACCATAAATGGTATGATTCAATCATTAAATAATCCCCTTGAGGGTCTTAGTATTCATTTCCAAGAATCCATAGCCATAATTCATATGGTACGTGCCTTATAATGAAAATTACATGAACAATATATATAAATCAAGGCATATCATTCTTGGATTGATTATATTGTTATACATGGCAATCCCTATTGCGTAAGATCCTTAACTCATCACTACCCTATAAATTCACAATGCCTACATTTTCATTATTTGATGGGAGCAGTGATCCTTACTTTCATCTTAAATACTTTATTTCTTCTATTGGAAAATATAATACCAAGATAGAATCATGTTTAAAATAGTCCCTCAAAGCTTAGGGATTTGAGCTTTAGATTTATTTCATCATCTTCCTAGTTCTTGAGTAGGAAGAAATATTTTTAGCATAAGACATAAACAATGAGAAAGCATGGGTTACATATGAACGTCTTCCCTCTCTTCACCAAGGAGAATCTGAACCTATTAGTGCTTACATATTATGATTAAAGTCGTGTATGCATCATTTAACATATCAACCAATGAACTTAGAGAAGTAATGCATTTTTTTAGAGGCCTTGTATTTCCTCTCAAAGATAAATATCTTTGTCATACTTGTGATTATTTTCAATCCCTTATCTTTGAGACTATTTCTCTAGAAAAAGAGCTTTTATATGCCCAAAATATTTATCTTACTACTAGTAATCTCATTTCTATCTCTCTAATAAAAAACCATATGTCTCAATAGAATACATCTACAACCTGGGTTTAAAAACAAGTAACACATATAACTAATCTTACATTCTCCCACAGTGGATAAAAGTAATTTCAAAAGATTAATGAAAGTTAAAGTAAAATAATTAATAAGTTACTTGATAATAGCATGATTATCTTTCCTTCTATCAAGACTTATGATTGGTATTATGTACCCTGAACATTTCACTCAAAATTATTTTGTGAATATCATATAATCAATGGAAATGAAATGGATATGCGTCATGATTTGAAACAAAAAATATAAGTTCTTATTGATAGTGGGGATCTTGACTAAGATATATTTATTGCAAAACCACAAGATATAAGCACACCTTCCAATATAGAACAACATGTGAAAGCTGATGTTTTATCCTCTAAAGAACCAAAACTAATGATTTATGTTAAATATCCAAAATGTGACAAGAAATAATAAATCCATCCCCAATTTGATCATCTTATTTCTCAAAATAAACTCAATTTTGTGCCTAATAAGATATTTCAACAAGAGGAACCCATAAAAACAATGTTGTTCTGATTTTTACACACACACAGAAAACACATATAAGGTAACCTCTAACATTTTGGGATCTATATGAAGGCTAGCTTCACTCTGAGGCATGAGTTGTAGGTGTTGGGTCTTACAATGACCAATGGTGGAATAACAGTGAACAATGCAACTACTAACCCAATCAGTTTGGATATAGAAATCGATCCTAACTCTACTTGAATAAAATGGGGCAGTGATAGACCTACTCTAAAGTGGATAGGACTCAAAGAAAATGCAAAATCAAGGGTAGGGTAAAGAAAAAAAGGGGATCTATAAATAGATAACATGAATTATTTCCAACCAACTTTAAGACAAGGACAAACACCAAATAACTAATGCTTATAGACTGCTACTTTAGCACATAGAACTGACAAACATAGTGAAAGGGTCTGAGGGATACAATGTAGTTAAATCCAAGTTATTAACTAAAGGTTTATTGTTATCAATATTTTTGTAACATATACTAACTTAAATATTATATCTAATACCAAATATCACCTTTGATTAGCTATGGCTCAATCTAGGAAGTTTCATCAAATGGCATCTCTACACAAATTCCAAAGAGTAACTTAGCTAGTTCATTACTAGAAAACAAGCTATATCAACATAAATTGATTATGAACATTCCAATTGATAAAACTTTATTAATTGATTAAAAAATAATTGAAACTAATCTTTCATATACTAAGAAAGACTAACCTACTAATTAGATCAAAATCATAAACATTATAACACAAACATGAAAGAGATAATGAATTATGCAATATAGACTTTCAAAAAAACCTAAAGGATTTCGTATCTATATTGATATGTCAAAATTTATCCTCTCTTTATAATGTGGGAGATACACACACACACACACACACACACACACACACACACACACACACACACACACACACACACACACACACACACACACATATAGGATTGTGAAGGGGATGCCTCATCACTCAAGCCATTCTTAAAGTTTACATCTATTTTATAAAATATTTCCTGAAGGAGTACTTAGAGGACACATGGAAAAAGATGTTGCCAATAGAAAAACTCATTACAACAAAATTATGGTACCATTAACTAACATCATTCCTCCTATGATGAAGAAATTATAGTTGTGGATACCTATACTCAAGGGGTTTTTGCCATCAAATTTGTAATGGTGGGCTTGACCATTGAATATGTTGGTGTAATTAAGAGATCCAATGGGAGTGAGGTGGCCTAATAATCATGCTTACTTAATTGAATTTGTGAGTAGAGAGCATGGGTCACTTAAAAATCATTCTATATCATCCTAAAGTTTAATAGGGGTCTCTTGAAGAGCTGGGGGAGCTTGTCCATTAATTTTTTGTGTGCCTTCAATGCATCCCCAATCTCCACATAAAGAGTCTCTATAATGACCTACGTATAGAAAAATTTATCAATTGTTATAGGTCGTCATGGGTCTTATATATTTTGCCCTTGACCTCTACTCTAAAATTATTTGTATCCATCTAGAGGAGGTCCTCAAAGATGGTCTTAAGGACCAATTATCCACATTGGTTAATCATACCATCAACTTTCATTTCCCCTAGAATGGTGATGGTTTGCCCCGCATAACTCCAGAGTTTCTACACTAAATTTCACATCTCCTAATGCCACTCAATCAAGCTATCTATCTTGGTGACCATATATTTTTTGGCCCATATAGCCTCTAGGGTAGTTATCAAATTTAGGTGACTGTAGTCCTTATCCCTAATTGCTTAGCCTAGAAAATAAATTTCATCCTCCATCTTCTTCTTTCCATTTACAATGTAAAATATGTCCTCCCAATTACACTGGGATTCCTTTTTTGCATCTCTTACTAATTGGAGGACATCATAAAATTTTTGGGCAACTCCTTACACATTGCCTATGATGTCCCTTAGAGGCTAAATGGGGATCCTTTATTGTAAGGCCTCCATAGATTGATCATAGCCCCAAAACATCTCTTTTATTATCCCCTCTATAGATTCTATAAAAGTATAAAGGTCCTCCCTATGACCACCCAAGTTAGAGGTCAGAGTTCTTCATTTTTTAGTCAATTAGAACACATTTTCTCTTTGTTCTAACTCCACTTGTTGTCCCTCAACCATTATAATTTTTATCTTTATCTTTTTCATAGTCTTAGTTTCTTTGTCAAAGTGAAACTTGACTATGGGCTGCTCCATAATGACCAAGTCATACCTTCCCATCTCTACTTGTTACATCTTCTAGATCTACTCAGGTATATTCAAGGCAACTAGTTATTGTGAAGGTTCTTCCTGGATTATGTGAGTGGAAAGGGAAGACTACATAGGGGGAAGCATGGGCTTAGGAAAAGATGTTCCTAGTTGATGGAAAAGAGGAATGACTCTTCTCCATATTGTGACCTTCTTGGGAGCCATTGTATAAACTATTAGCTTTCCCTTCTATGGCCCCTTTATTAATGTAATGGTGGTAGACTTTGCTTGGATTTCTTGGCCAATTGAAAGGTCCTATTGGGTGGAGGGATATGAAAGAGTGATTGGGGAGGAAAATATGGTGGAGGATACTAGATTCTCAAAGTGCTCCTATTTATTAAGTCTAGAAGGTTGAGGGCTATAGGTAGAAAATAATGAATAGGTAGGAGTGGTATTGAGCAAGTTTTTGAAATAATCAGTAATTTAGTAGAGCTTGAATTAGTCTTTAAAACTACATTGTCCCCAAATTGAATTTCCTCTAGTAACCCTTCATCTCTTAGGTCACTCTCTATGGTTTCACTAATGTTCACTAACAAGGAGGTTATTGTCTTTTCTTCCCATTATTCTTAAATGAACCACTCTCCCTTTATAAGTACTTCCTTATCATCTTCCCCATTATCATATATTTCTAGGGGTTTTGATTCTTTGGAACCTTTTTCTTCTATCCTTTCCCCTCTAAATTCTCCTTGAAGGTTCCCTTTATTGGAGTACCCTAGGGAGAAATTGAAGGAGCATTCACATTTCTCTGGTACATAAGAGGTGGCCCAATGGGAGTAGTATATGTTGTTGATGGATTAGAAGTAGAAGCAAGTAAAACCAGAGGGGTATTAGGAGGTAATGAGGTAATGGTAGTAGTGGTTGTTAAAAGGGGAATAAAGGAAGTAGATAAGCTTTAAATTGTGGAAAGGAAAGATGGGAAGCTTACCTATTGGGATATTTTGAGTAGAGGGAAATGTAACATAAAAAATATCCCACCAAGCTGAGTTATGCTTGTGGTACTTGATGTAGTGGTAACCTGGTGAGTGGGAGTGGACACTATAGTGTTTTTTGCTATGGTGACCACAAGGATGGGATGCTAAGGAGGTCCTTGAGTGATTCTTTGTTTACACTCCATAAAATCATGCTTATATAGTTTAGTGTGCTCTTATCCTTGAATTCTAACCTATGAGAGAGGTCTGAGAGGGGAATTTGAAGCTCAATTCTCTTTCTTAATTTTTTAAGCATCCTCTTTGGTGGTATTCATATTGTATTGAATATTCCTAACCACCATCATAGACATATTTACCTTGTTCATTATGTCTTGAACCTCTATATCATTCAGCGTATCTAGGAACACCTCTTCATGTGGATATGACACATGGTCATAGTCAATTTTCACCTTGTATTTGAGTCTATCTAGGTAGTTCCTAACCCTTTTCCTTGGATCACACTACCTATAGGGTGTCCATTTCAAATCATAAGACATTCTAGTCCAACCCACTAGTTGTAAATGTTCCCATTTGGCGTATTGGATTTGGCTAATGCTAATAGGCATTGGGTGGAGTGCTCCCTATCTAGCACTCCTCAAATTAACATCTATGAAATCTACCAATTGAGCTCTAATTTCTTATTTTTCCACCTTATTTAACACCAATCAAAGAAAATGCATGGGGAGGGCATTGGCTCCCTCTACTTTGATGGTTGTACAGTCTAGGTAGAGCCAGTAGCTACCAATATTTATGAGAGTCCTTCTAATATGATAAGATAATATGGGCATATCCTTTCTATGAATGACATGGTACACCATTGGATAGAATGTCTCTGTTATCTTGGTCATATTCTTCTTAAATCTATGGATGTGGATGAGATTGAACTCATCACAAATTTTGTTCTTGGGATATTCAAGGGAGGGTTCATAGGGTTCTTTCAAATTTGAGTGGACCATTCCAGATATAGTATCCACTAGATAAGACATCATGTAAAAATTATTATCTGGCTGATTGTTTGTGCTAATAACTTGGTGAATCAAATTAACATTGATGATTTCCCTAATGTTAATGACCTTGGTGGAGGTGAGGATGGTGTCTATCAGGGGAATCCAAACCTTGTTGTCATAAGTTATAGATGGAAAACCATAAATTTTGTTTAACAGGGCCATGGCAATCCTAATTTTTGGTTTAAAGGTGGAAATTAGGATGGTAGAGATGAATCCCTTAACCTTAAAGGTGGTTGGTTCATGTGCCCACTCTTGTATCTTGATAGTAACATTGTTGGCCAACATCCATTGGTCAATTAGATCTTGGTTATAGGTTGCCTCTTTTGGGAATCAGTAATACTTCTCTAAATCATGCCCACTAATGTAGGCCACAAGTGTGTTTTTGATTAATCCCTTGACCTTAAAGGTGGTTGGTTCATGTGCCCACTCTTGTATCTTGATAGTAACATTGTTGGCCAACATCCATTGGTCAATTAGATCTTGGTTATAGGTTGCCTCTTTTGGGAATCAGTAATACTTCTCTAAATCATGCCCACTAATGTAGGCCACAAGTGTGTTGTTTTGACATGCATACAAAATTTTACCAAAAAATTGGCCATTCATAAATAATTCATAAACTAGGTATATGCAAAGCATTACCTTTGTTTTTATTGTTGCATCATGTCTGACTTGATTTCCACCAGGTCATGCATGTACATTCATGTAAATGCCAAGAGTTTATCTTTAGGACCATAGGGTTTTGTTGCCTCAACTTCCTCTGAGATGGTCAAGTAGTGATTCAAGTTATGATTGAGAGCCACTTCATCAAATTTTTTATTTATGTATTGGTTAGACCCTATAATGAAATATGCAAATGGGGGAGGTGGTAGATTTGAAGAGGAATCCACTTCTATACACTTAAGCTCTTATTCTTTAAAATTTTGTGAATACTACTTAATTATGACAGAGCTCAATTTTACACTTACAAATGTTAATTTGATGGTAATGTGATTGTAATTGACTTGGTTAATTGCATATATTTCCCTTTAAATTAGCTTGATTTACTGAATTGAATGTAGTCAACTAATTCATGCAAATTAATGGCTCTAACGGATTTGGCTCCTTTTTGTGTTTACTTTTACTTTTTCATATTTAAATTTGCTTTATGATGTGTCATCCTCTTGCAAATACTGTTACTAAGTAGCTTTTCCCCAATCGACCTTGCGTGCTTTATCACCTTTCATTTGACACTTTTTGACTTCCCACTCTTCCTAGAATCATTTTCTTAAGGTTACTAGACCTTTATATAGTTTCAAAGACACACAGAAAAAAAATCTTCACTACTACCTCTTGGGTTTCTTATGCCTTGTTCTATGCTTATTACTATCTTGAGCCCTCAAGATTGTGACACCTGGTAACATCTTGTGATCTCACTTTCTCCAAGGGTATCATATTGTCCTTCATATTTTCATAGGCTCTAAGTGAGTAGGATGATGATACCTAACACATCTTGATGCTCTAATTCCTTAGAAGTGATGTACTCTCATGTTTGTTGTATAGACCCCATATGAGTTAGATGATGGCATGTGTCATCATACCAGTTTTTATCTTACCAAAAAGACTTATAAAAATTTTGGAATGTTTTGATCATAATAGGCCTATATGATTGAGGCACATGGATGGTTATTACTGATTTGTTTGTCTAGAACTTATGCATACTAAAACTTTGATCTTATCAATCACATAATAAGTAGGCTAATGACACTTGGTAACATCTTGATGCTTCTCTCTCATAAGACTTAGAAACCTTTTTAAGTTTTGAATAACCACGGGTTAGTGGGTTGTCATTGCATAGCACTTATTTATTTTAAGATCAAAGTGTAAAAAAAACTCCAATTAAAAAAAGGACTATAGAGCTCTAGGATGTCTGATTTTTCACATAATATCTTATGGATAAAATAACCAAGTAACTTATGTGTTGCATAGGAATGTCAAATAAAAGAGATGAACATAGGAATGTCAGACCCAACCTTAGAGAACCTATACACTTAGGAAACTTTAGAAAACCATTAATAGGTTAGCCTAAGTAGAATAAACAATGAAAACCTAGATAGCAAGGCAATGGTGAATCTTATTAGCATTAAGGAAACTATTCTTAGCTAGAAACTCAGGAATAATAATGCTTGTGAAATTATTTCACTATTAAGAACATGATAAACATCAATAAGTGATTCACCCATCATATCTAGTTCCTTACAAGCTAAAATGGGCCCTTACTTGATATTTTTTGAAAGTGGGGTATGTTGGACACAACAAATGATGACTTAAAAGGGGAATACTCTAGAGTATTCAAGAACCTAGAATCTTTGTTAACAATTAAAAAGTGAGAAAAAATCATATTTTAGAATGATAATCAAATTATATATATGAAATAAACCCCCAAAACTTTATGCAGCATACTAGCCTTACCCATACCTTGGATTTGTGTGTGAGGAAATGATTTTTATTTTATCCTTGTTTTGAAAATTTTAGAAAATACTTGGAATAAATCATAGGTTTCCCAATGGTTTCTTTGAAGTATAAAAAAAAAAATCAAGGATATTGGGCATTTATCTATTTCCAGCCAGATGTTTATAGTCCTGACGGAGATACCTTTGGTTCCCCGCTTTTCTCCTTTTGTAAACCTGCATGATGTGTGATACATTGATATTATTTCATCATGTGAGTCTTAATCACCTTTGGATATCCTTTTAAGTTTATTTGATCACTATTTGGGATGCATTTAGCCCTTTTCTTTTTATTTTTTAGAATATATAAGGAAGAGAGGGTAGGGAACCATAATAAGCTAGTGTAGGTATAAAAGAACAAAATTCAATTTACTAGAATGTTCTTGTTAGCAACATTTGTATCAATGATTATTGTCTCAAAATAGGTATTATATTAGGAGGTGATTTTGACCCAAGGGATAGGAAACCTTTCTAAATTCTCATGTAACACTGAGAGCAACTTTTACATACTTGATGAAAGTATCTAACTATGATATGGCCAAGGTTCAACATACCTTAATTTTGGAAATCTCAATAATAAGGGTGTAAACTTTGTAAATCAACCAGTTTGTGCATTCCACTCTATGCCTCATGTCTTCACTCACCCTTCCTTTTAAGTCATGATCTCATAATTATAGTAGATAATTTCAAGAAGGTACAATAAGAATAGAAGATTTTATATCATTTTGAACATTTAAAAGGTTTTGTTCTAAAATAAAGGACAACAATTCTAGAAAATAGGGAACTAAACTAAGGAAATAGAATGCATAAAATAGGAAAGGATAAGCTATAAACCAATAAAACATAATCTAAATTTTACCTCTACTACAACCCCATTTATTCAAAAACATATTCAATGGGGGAGAACTTGAAGTAGTGCTTCAAATATTGCCCATTGACTGGGAAGGCCAGATATTTTCCTTCAAAGTCTCTTAGATGGAAAGCATTATTGCATAAGATTTCAAACACTTGATATGGTTCAATACAAAAGGGAGTGAAATTGTCATGTTGTCCCTTCTTCTCATGGGATTTGTCCCATAAAAGAATTGATTCTAAAATTCTAAAGGCTTCAGTTCTTGCATCTTCTAGTTGGACTATTTCCAACAATCTAGACTGAACCCTTGCATCTTCTACCATATACTCTTTCATAAACTAATAGGTTAGGATCTTGAGATAAATAGAGAAAATAGGCTATCATCCATATACTAACAATAAGGGTGAGTTATTGAGGGCTCACTCATGTCTTACTCTATATGCCCGTAATGCATATTTCAACAATAGGTGGCATTCTCTTGGTTTGTCCTAGGTAGACTTCTTTATGGCATCTATCAAGTTCTTATTTTTATACTCAGCCACTCTATTCCCTTGGGGGTAATAGTTTGAGGAGTTGTTGATTGTAATCTAGTTATTGAATACCCACTCAATGAATTCAACTGATTGAAAAGTTGGTCTATTATCACTAACTAGGTATATAGGGATGCCAAATCTAGTCATTATATTCTCTTCAAGGAATTTGATGACATCCTGAGCTCTAGAATTCTTGGTGGCCATAGTGTCAGTCTACCTAGTGAAATAATCTATAGAAATAAGGATGAACTTTTGCTATACTAATGAGTTGGGATTGATTACCCCAAAAAAATCAAGGCCCCATTATGTAAAAGGGTGACCTTTAATGACTAGGTGTAGGGGCATAGAAACATTTGCCTCCCTTTCCCTAAAGACTTAGCATTCATGGTAGGTCTTAAGATGGGTGTGGGCATATCTAAAACTAGTGGACTAGTAGTTCTCCATTCTTAAGATTTTATGGGTTGTGGTTATCCCAAAAGGGTGTTCATTACCCAACTTTTGGTGTAAGTTGTCTAACATATATATAGCTTCTTCTCTTGAGACACATCTTAGGTATATGCCCTCATAATTATGGTAGTATAAGACTCATACTTTTATCATTTAGTGGGTGGATTTGAGCCTTAAAGCTCATCTTTGTTCTCTATTCAACTCAAGGGGGCATGCCCCTATGAGTAAATAGTGAATGATTTGATCATACCACTCTCCTCTAACCATTTAAACCTCATTGACTTGCTCAACTCGAATGTATGGGTTTTCTTCACTCATTAGCTAGATTATTCCTTGGCCTCTAACTATCCTATTCAATTTTATCTCTAGATCAAACTCTTGTAACTTGGTTATCCATTTGCCTCTTCATTCACCCAACTCATTTTGGTGGAGAGTGAGCTTGACTACAGGATCTGGGACCATGGCATAAGTTTTATTTCTCAAGATATAATGCTTGAACTTCTTTACAACTTTGATCAATTCATAAATTTACTTATATATCATTAAATATTTTATATCTTTCTCTTTTAAATTAGCAATCATAAAATTCCTTCCTTGGTAATGATGCGTCCCACCAACTTTCCCTTTATCACCCCAAAGATGTTTTTCTTTGGGTTGAGGGACACTTCATTTATTTTGAATCTTTCAAACACTTTTTACAAGTGGTTTGCACGATCTGCCCTATCCTTCAAAAACATGGTGAGGTCATCCACATAGATAATGATGCACATACCAATGAGTCCCTAGATGGTAGGGTCCATGGCTCATTGGAATGTTTCCCCAACATTGATGAGCTTGAAAGGGTATCCTATTATAAGCATATGTGGTCACTTCTTGGTGAAATCAATCTTCATATAGTCTAGTGCTTCTACCATCACTTGGTTGTGTTTAGAGAAACCATTTAGGAAGGACATCTTTTCAGACCCAATAACAACTTGGATTACCTCATCTAAGGAAGGTAGAGGGTATTTATCCTTCTTTGAATATTGGTTTAGGTTATTGAAGTTGACATAACCTTATTTTGTGATTCATCTTCCTGATGTGTACCAAGTTTACCACCTAGGTAAAGTGACTAGTAGGAACTATGATCCTGACATCTAATAGATTTTGAACTTATGTCTGAATGAGAGGCTCTAAGATGGGATTAATGGGCCTCTTATGTTTTATGAAGGGTTTGTTACCCAAAATTAATGGAATAGTATAGGTGATCACCCTAGGATCAAAAATTTTTAAGTCTTCATAGATTTAAGTGATCACATCCCTATACTTCATTAGTAATTACCTCAAATTCTACTTTTCATCATGAGTACAGGCTAGACTGATTTAACATATTGAGGGCATTCTAGAGTTTTCAAATTCTCTTTGTCAAAGTTAGACTAATCTATCTTTGATTTTATTTGCATGTCAGCTTGTGGATCTATATTGATGATTCTTTCTAAAAATACCATCCTCTTGGGGATTCTATTTTCCTTGAGTGTATCATACCATCCTCCTAAGGTCTTTAGCTCCCAAACATTCAAATTCCTTTTCATCTATAATTTGGTCTTCAAAGGCTCCATAATTATTTATGAATTATATGATTTATTGATCATCCTTAAAGACTTGGAAATTTTCTATGTTGTCAAGGACCAAAGGGCAAGGCACCAGTTCCATAGAAAATTTATGCATCTTAGATTCTAGGACTAACATTAAGTTTTTAGGTGAGGATATAATAAATCTACCATTTTGCTCTCTTCCCTTAGAATAGCTTAGATGTTAAAATCCTCAAAGGGTTCAATCTAGTCCTGAGCTTGATGTTTATATTTCTTTAGGTACGTTAGCTTGCATTGATAATTATTTCTAACTTTGTTGACCACTAGATATAAATCACTAAATACTTGTTATTTTACATCATATCCTAAAGAAAAATGTAGGCCTAGGATCAAGGCTTCATACTCAACCCATTTTTTGATATAAAGGAATTGTAATTTGTAGGTTGTCATGTACTATTTTCCATTGGGGTCCATCAAGGCCACACCAATGCTTGATCTTTATTTCGATCAAGCCCCATCAAAGTAAAGGGTCCATAACTATGAATATCCTTTGAACTCTTGATGTTGAGGCCTCTATTTGGTAGTGAAAGTGTATATACCAGTATGTGAATATATGAAGTTGACCTTCTCATTCTTAGCATTATATTTCATGATCAATTACTTGATCTTTTGCTCTTGTTCAACCCTGATTTGATTGGCCACACCCTTCCAATGTAGCCACATATGTGAGAAATTAGTGGTTACATATCCATTCAATGTTTTTGGCCAATCTTGGTTGAGAAGCAGACCATAGGCCTCTGGGATGTCAACCACTAGTATGTCAATAACATGTTATATAAGTTTCTCAAAGGTTAATTGTATGTCTACATTCAATAATTCCTGACACAAGGTACTTCAAATTTTTCCAATTGTAGGATTACCTTTTTTCACTTATTTGGGGTCAGTCCCAACTTTTTATATACACTTGTTGGCATCACATTGGATGAAGATATTGAGTCAACCAAACAATTGTGAACATTCTTACTGAATATTTTGACTATCATTAGGAAGAGTGGAACCTTGGGTTTTTCCTTCTAGATCATTATATTTGCTTAGGCAGTCTTGGATTTGTCTATAGAATATCATCTGGTCAAGGCTTTTAGCAGTAGTTCACTTATCTCTATGATTTGACCAAACTCATGTAGGATAATATTGTATTTGATCTTTTTCATATCTTCCATGATAATGTTTGGTGATTATGTGGGTTGCATTTGATCCCTCTCCTTTGGGGGAGGTGGATTATTATTGCTCTTTGTATCTAGAGGAGTTCTAGCACTATTATTTGGAGATGTAGAGGTAGTAAAAGGATGTTTTTTCCTTAATTTATAATTATTTATTTAGAATTTTTGGAAACATGGACTTCATCTATAGCATCCTCTAATTGACTATATTCTTCTACTAGAAATGGAAAATCATATGTATTTAATACCATAGAAGTGTTGGAGTGACTTGAGGCATCGGGAGGAGTTGGCTTAAGTGGATTTTTTAGTATTTCTTAGTTATCTATTTCCCTTTAAAATATCTTAAAGGATACATATAATTATTCATAATTTAGTTCTCCATGTTTGGTTGTGATATGAATCCTACAGTAGTTAGGTAACACAACCTCAATCATGTTCATCTCTAGCATCTTGTTAGGCAATTGCTCAGCATTATTCTTGGGCTTGTTAAAAGGTTGATTGTATCCCTATTATCCAAATCTATGGTTGGCATTCTGTCCATCAATATTCCCCATGCATTTTTGCATAGTTAAAAACTCATTACTTAACCTTTGTACCATCCTTAATATGGAATCTATCTCAGCCTTGTTAGAATAAGAAACAGTACCTTGAGTAGTATAAGCATTGAGTGGGACTAGAGTTTGGCCTCTACGAGGATCAACTACTTGGACAGGGTTAATTAAGAAACTTAAACTCTTATTAGGTGCAACATGAGACAAGTGCAACTATATGTGGGCCTAAGTTTTATTATAAGTCATAGAATTTTGATTAGCACTTTAGATTGAGTTTAACATTAGATAAGCTTGCTAAATATCTAGCCCCGCTAAACATTGTGACTGAGGGTTCATCTATTTATCAACCTCTATAGCTTTGGCATATGCATGGGTCAAGTCTAATACACTAACTATCCTATGTACAAACATTAAAATTATAGGATATAAGTTATTTTTGTACATCTCTAGAGATAATCTAGCATCTAGCTTATACACAATGTCTATTCAAAAATACATCTTATAGAATCTTAAATTAAATGCTCTTATGGGTTCATTAAGTTCCCTTTTCATGCTAGCAAAGAGTTGGTAAACAATACTAGGGATAGTGACTTGGCCAAACTATCCTAAAAAATTGGTCTAGGAATCAGTCTAGGATGTGATGAAACCCTCAATAATATTAAGGAACCAGTCATATGTGGCATCTTAAAGTGTAAATGGGAAAATTCAGTAAGTTACATCCTCATAGACTACATTTAGTATCCCTAGAGCAGTTCTATAGGATTTCACATGTTCTTTGGTGGTTCTTCCCCCTTGAGGAAGAAAAGCAGGGAAGGTATTTATCGAGATTTTTAGGTAGGACATAGATACCTCCTGGAATATTAAAGGCAAAACTTGTCAACCAAGGGTAAGCCATTAGATGTGGAAGTGGTCATTTGTTTAGAGAATACCTTTGTCTAATCTAACTTTTATATGGGTCTCTAGGGACAAATGGATTAGGCTATTACTAGAGGTGGAATTGGTTAGTATTCAGGATATATCTAGTGTAAATTTTAAGTCTAGATAGTGAAATAGGCCCTCCTTCTAGTGCCAAGTTTTATTGTTATGAGTTTTATGCACACATAAAAACACATAAGAGGTAGCCTCTAACATTTTTATATCTTTGTGAAGGCTAAATTAATATTGGGGCATGATTTATAGGTATTGGGTCTTAAAATTACTAGTGGTAGAATAATGGTGAGCAATATAACTACTATCTCAGTTGGTTTGGATATAGATATGGATATTAGCTCTACTTAATTGAAATGGGGTGTTGTTTAACCTACTCTAAAGTGGATAAGACTCAAAAAAACTAAAAAATAGAGGGTAGGGTAAGACATAAAAGGGGATATGTAAATAGATAATATGAATTCTTTCTAACAAAATTTAGGATAATGGCAAACTCGAAATAACTAATGCTTGTAGACTGCTACTTTAGCACATAGAAGTTACGAACATAGTGAAAGGCTCTAAGGGAAACATTGTAGTTAACTCCAAGTTATTGACTAAAGTATGTTTTTTATCAATATTGTTGTAACATATCTAACTTCAAGATTATAGCTAATACCAAAGAGAACTTTCAACTAGTTATGGCTTAGTCTATGAAGTTGCACCAAATGGCATCTCTACATAAATTCCAAAGAGTAACTTATCTAGATCATTATTAGAAAGAAATATCTATCAACCTAAATTATTTTTACACATTTTAATTGATAAAAATTTATTAATTTATTACCAAATACTTGAAATTATTATTGCATATATCAGGAAAGTCTAAGCTAGTAGTTAGATCAAAAGCATAAACACTATAACACAAACATGAAAGACAGAATGAATTATGTAACACAAAATTATAGAATAACCTAAAGGATTTCTTATCTATATTGAAATTTCAAAATTACTCCTCTTTGTAATGCAATAGCTACACATATATATAGGCTTGGGATGGGGATATCTCGTTACTTAAGTCATTCTCAAATTTTACGTCTATTTTAGAAAATATTTCCCAAAGGAGTACATAGAAGACACTTGGCAAAAGATGCCACCAATAGATAAAACTTATTACAACAAAATTTTGATACCACTAACTAACATCATTCCTCCTATGATGAATAAGTTGTAATAGTGGACACATGTACTCTAGGATTTGTTGTCATTGAAGTTGTAATGGTGGCACTGGTAGTTGAAGATGTTAGTGTAGTCGAGATGGATAGTAGGAGTGACGTAGCTTGAGAATCCTACTTACTCACTTAAATTTACAAGTAGAGATCATGGCTCACTTGGAAATCATTTTCTATTATCCTGAAGTCTAATAGGGGTGTATTGAAGAGTTGCGGGAGCTTGTCCATTAATTTTTTGTGTGCCTTCAATGCAGCCCAGATCTCGACATAAAGAATCTCTATACCAAGGACCATGATTATAGCAAAAATTTTCAATTATTTTAGCTAGTCATGGGTCTTATATATTATGGCCTTGACCTCTGATCTTAAAATATTTGTAGCCACCTAGAGGAGGTCCTCAAATATGGTCTTAAGGAACAATTCTCCACACTGGTTAATCACACCAACTCTCATTTCCCCTAGAATGGTGATGGATTGCCCCTCATAACTAGTGAGTTGTCACACTAAATTTTGCATCTCCTAATGCCACTCAATCAAGTTATCTCTCTTGGTGACCACATAGTTTTGTGCACATGCATCCTCTAGGGAAGTTATTAAACTTAGGTGATTTTAGGCCTTATACCTAGTTGCTCGACCCAAAAAATAAAATTTAGCCTCCATCTTCTTCATGTCCCCTATAAGGGAAAGGACATCCCCCCAATTGGGTTGGGATTCCTTCTTTACATCTCTTACTAATTTGAGGACATCATATAGATTCTAGGTTGTTCCCTACATAATGCCTATAAGGTCCATTGGATGTTGAATGGGGATCCTTTCTTGTAAAGCCTCCACATATTGATCATATCCCTAGAACATCTCCTTTATTACTCCCTTAGAGAGTCTACAAAAGTATATGGGTCCTCCATATGACCACCTAAGACAAATGGGAGAGTTATTCATTTTTTAGTTAGTTGGAACACATCTTCTCTTTGTTCCAGCTCCACTGGTTATCCCTCAGCCATTATAGTTTTTCTCTTTATCCTTATCATAGTCTTAGTTTCCTTGTCAAAGTGAAACTTGACTATGGGTTGCTCTATAAGACCAAGTCTTGCCTACCTTTGCTTGTTACATATTCTAGATCCACTCAGGTAATTAAGGACAACTGGTTGTTGTGAAGGTTTTGCCTAGCTTATGGAAGTGGAAGGGAGAGACTGCCTAGGGGAAGCATGGGCTTAGGAGAAGATGTTCCTAACTAAGTAAAATGAGGAATGGATCTTCTCCATCTAGTGACCTTATTAGCAGCCACTATATCAATTATTAGCTTTCCCTTCTTTGACCCCTTTGTTAATGTAATGGTGGTATACTATGTTTGGGTTGCCTGTCCAATTGGAAGGTCTACCTAGTTGGAGGGATAGGAAGGAGTGAATAGGATGGAAAATATGATGGAGTCTATATTATCAAAGTGATATTATTTATTAAGTATAGAGGACTGAGGGATGGAGGTAGAAAATAATGAATAGGTAGGAGGGGTATTGAGTAAATTTTGTAAATAATTAGTTATGGATGTATGGGTAGTCCTAATAGGTCCTTTTGACTTTTAGTTAGGGGTGACATAACCCCTTATGGGGAAATAATTTGGGGAGTTATTATCATATATACCATTATTATGCTAGAAGGTACTGAGAGTGGAGATATAATCATTGGTTGCCCTTATGTTAAAACTAGAGGTTTTGACTCTATTTCATCTTTGTTGTCTCCACCTTGGTCCTAAAGTAATTCAATTGAGCCTAAATTATTCTTTAAAATCATAGTGTCCTCAGATTGATTTTTCACTGGCAATCAATCACCCTTTAGGATACTCAATATGGTTTCACTAATGGTTACTGATAAGGAGGTTTCTATCTTGTCTTCCCATTCTTCTTCAGTTAACCACTCTCCCTCTAGAAGCACTTCCTTATCATCTTCCCCATTATCAGATATTTTTAGGGGTTCTACTTCTTTTGAGCCTTTTCATCTATCCTTTTCTCCCCTTGACTTCTCCTCAGAGGTTCCCTTTGTTAGAGTACCCTAGGGAGAAACTGAAGGATATTTCACCTTTATCTAGTATACCATAGGTGGCCCAATGGGATTAGTAGATGTTTTTTATGGAAGAGAAGTAGTAGCAAGTGAAACTAGAGGGTTAGTGGGTGGTGATGAGGTAATAAAAGTAATTTTTATTGGAGGGGGAACTGGGGAAGCTGGTAAGATATGAATTTGGGGGAGGAAAATGAGAGGTAACATATAAAATACCCCAACAAGCTAAGTTATGCTCATGGTACTTGATATAGTAGTAGCCTAGTGAGTGGGAGTTGACATTATGATGATTATTGCTATGGTAACCACTGGGATGGGATGAGGATGAGGTCCTTGAGTGATTCCTTATTCACTACCCATAAAATCATGCCTGGATGTTTCAACTTGCTCATGTCCTTGAATTCCAACCTATGATAGAGGTATGGGAAGGGGCTTTGAATCCCAATGTTCTTTCTCAATTCTTTGAGTATCCTCCTTGGTGGTGTTTAGATTGTACTAAATATGCTTAGCCACCACCATAAACATATTTACTTTGTTCATTATATCTTGAACCTCTATATCATTCAGAGCTCTAGGAATACCTCATCATGTGGATATAACACATGGCCATAATCAATTTTTACCTTGGATTTGAGTCTATCTAGGGGATTCCTAAACTTTTTCCATGGATCCCACTAATTGTAGGTTTCACATTTGAAATCATAGGACATTCTAGTCCTACCCACTGGGTGGAAATGTTTCCATTTGGTGTATTGGATTCAACCAATGCTAATAGGTGTTGGATGGCTACTCCCTATTTAGCACTCCTCAGATTGACATCTATATAATCTACTAATTGAGATGAAATTTCTTATTCTTCCACCTTATCTGGCACCAACTAAGGAAGATACATGGGGAGGGCCTTAGTTCCATTTACTTTGATGATTGTGAAATATAGGTAGAGCTAGTAGCTACTAATATTTTTGAGAGTCCTTCTAATATGATCAAATAATCTAGGCATATCCTTGCCATGAATGGCCTGGTACAACATTGGAGAGAAGGTCTATGTTATATTGGTCATATTTTTCCTAAATCTATGATTGTAGATGATATTGAACTCATCACAAAAAAATTTCTTGGGATATTCAAGGAAAGGTTCCTAGGGTTCTTCAAAATTTGAGTGGACCATCCCAGTTATAACACCCACTAAACAAGATATCATGTAAAAATTATTGTGTGGTCAGTCATCTATGCTAGTAATTTGTTGAATCAAATTAGCGTTTATTATTTCCCCAATGTCAATGACTTGGTGGAGGTGAATACGGTTTATAGCATGGGAATCCAAACCTTGTTGGCATAGGTTATAGTTGGGAAACCATAAATTATGTCTAACAAGGCTATGGAAATCTTGATTCCTATCCTAAAGGTGGTAATTAGGATGGCAAAGATGAGTCCCTTGACCTTGAAGGTGGTTGGGTCATGTGCCCACTCCTACAACTTGCTAGTAACATTGTTGGTTAACATCTATTGGTCAACTAGGGATTGGTTGTAAGTTGTCTCTAGGTTGGAGAGTTGATAATACTTATCAAACCCACTAATATAGACCATAGGTGTGTTGTTCTAATAGACATGTAGAATTTTTATAGAAAATTGGTCATTCATAAATAAATCATAAACTAGGTTTATGCAGGGCATTGACTCTAGTTTTACCATTGTGTCATGTAAGCCTATTGACTTGATCACCACCAAGTCTTGCATGTACCATCATGTAAATGCTGAGAGTTTATCTTTAGGGACATAAGATTCTTCTACCTCAACTTCCTCCAAGATGGTTAAGTAGTGCTTGAAGTCATGATTGAGAGCCACTTCATAGAACTTTGTATCCATCTATTGGTCAAACCCTAAAATGGAATCCATCTATTGGTCAGACCCTAAAATGTTAGCTTTGAAGAGGAATCCATTTCTATACACTTAAGTTTTGGTTCTTCAAAACATGTGAACATTGCTTAATCAAGCTAGAGCTCGATTTTACACTTACAAATTTTTATTTGATGGAAATGTGATTGCAATTGACTTGTTTAATTAACTTTGGATTTTCTTATTTTTTTTAATTAAATCTAGTCAGATAATTCTTGCAGATTAATGGCTCTAATGGCTTTGGCTCCTTTTTGATTTTATTTTTTAATATGTGAATTTGCTTTGTGATGCATCATCCACTTTAAACTCCCACTGCCAAGTGACTTTGTCCCAATCAACACTGAGTGTTTTGTCACCTTTCATTTGACACTTGGTGAATTATTTATCCTCCCAAAAACATTTCCTTGAGGTTTCCAGACCTTTATATAATTTTGGGGACACATGGAAAAATTTTGTCTCCTTGCTACCTCTTGGTTTTTTTTGTTTGCCTTGTTTTATGCTTATTACTATCTTGGGCCCTCAAGATTGTGACACTTGGAAACATCCTATGATCTTAATTTCCCTAGGGGTATTGTATTTTCCTTCATATTTGCATTGGTTCTACTTGAATTGGATAATGACACCTAGCAACATCATGATGCTCCACTTCCCAAAAAGTGTCATACTCTATATTTTTTGTAGACCCCAGATGAGTGGGATGATGACACATGTCATAATCCCATCATTTCACTTGCCCAAAAGACTTAGAAAATTTTTAGAATGTTTTGATCATAGTGAGCCTATGAGATTGGGACATGTGGATGGCTATCGCTACTCCTCTTACCCATAACTTTTGTATACTAAAACTTTGATTATGTCAATTACCAAGTGACTAGGATTGTGACACTTGGCAACAACTTGATGCTTTGCTTACTCAGAAGATTTAGAAACTTTTTATAAGTGTTTGAATATCCATGGGTCATTGGGTTATCATTGTGTGGCACTAATTTCCTTGAAGATCAAAGTGTAAAACTTTGCCTAATTAAAAAAATGTAATATGAAGCTTTGGGATGTTTGAGTTTGCAAAAAATATTTGATGGATAAAAGTTATGAGGAATTTATGTGTTGTAGAGGAATGTCAAACAAAATATATAAATATAAGAATTTCAGGCACAACTTGGAGATCCTTTTACAACTCTAAACTATTTATTTGAGCCTTTAAAACTCTTGCAAATTGATTTTATAACTTTATTTTGCTATTTTTGGTTGCCACAATTTTTACAAAGTAATCAACATCAGAAAAAATACAGACATCAGTTACTTGACTTAACTGATGTCAGTCAGTAAGCTGGCATCAATTAGATCTCGATTGGCCATAATTGATGTCAGTGATAATAACTGACATCAGTCACTGTGTTTTTCCAAAAACATAGACCTGAGAGCTACTTTTCTAAAGATTATTGTTTCAAACTCAAAAGATCTTCAAAGCTAAAGTACATGCTAACAATTTGGCTATAGGACCAAGCTTGATATTTATTCAAAACATGTCTAAATCACCTTTGCATGCTTTAAAATCAATCAAGAACCTTGTTTTGGGTGTTTAACAAAGAATGTACATGTTTTTGGTGAATGTTTTTTTCAAAGTTTGCAACTAAGACCAAGGGGTCAAATGAACACCACAAAATCTTTCATTTGGGTATAAAATTGAACACACTTATAAAAAATTTCTTGCAATGGTTATTTAATTAGATTTTGTTTGGCAAAAAGAGGAATGTTGTGTGTATGCTCTTCCATTTCTCCTCTATAGGGAACCCTTGGAATCAAAAGTGCCATTCCTTTTGTAAATAGCCTAGTCCAAGGCTTAGAAAGAATGTCATCTAAAGCACTCCCAAAAAACTCATCAAAGTTTAGATGATCTTAAAAATGACCCTAAATTCTTTCTATTTTATTCTTTCTCTATTTTCATACAAACTTGGCGTGCGAGGGGGACCTCATTACCTCTCATGAGTTCTTTAGGGAAGCTTTGACCTAGGGTTTCACCTCCCAGCATTGACTTCATTTTAATCCTTTGGAATTGCACATGGGACATATCTGCATTTGGACATCGCACTACACTGAGTGAACAGTAGGATGTAGTGCTTGTAAAAAAGACTAGACCTTTTTACAACTAGCCAATGTTTTGGTCACCTAATTTCAATGCTTGTCTTTTGCATTATTTGATGTGAAATTCATTGTGCAATTGATTCCCTTAGAATTATTAAAACCTTGCTAGTTTAGTAGACCCCATTTTGCCATACCTTGTCAATTTAGACTTAAGATGTTTGTTTTTTGTCATGAGCTTACTTGGTCTTGATTTGTGTCTAAAACTGCTTGTTAACTCAATGAACTTAACCAAAACACATTGTCCTCAATTTTCTTGAGCAAGGGAGGTGTTACATTGTCTAAATGGAAAATTCATCTTTTCCTTGTTCAAATTGTTATCAAAAGCTTTGTGTCATGTCATCCACTTTGGCACAGTCATGCTGCCCAATTGAGTCTAGATATTTTGCCCAATTTGTTTAAATTATTCATTTATAATCCACATTTGAAATTGAACCTTTTTGAGTTCTAAGGGTTGGTGCATCAAAGTGGGTTCTCCATATGTGCACTAAGCTTTTTTTAACTTGGGTTCAATTTTCTATTTGGATTGAAGGTTGTTTATTAAGACTCAAAATCACATTATCATCTTGGTGGACTCAAGTCATCTTGTGTATCACTCACACTTTGAGTCTTAGAACATATTTTATCCTACTAGAATCATGTGGTGATGTTGTGTTGTGTATTTAGTCCTATCTTTATACTCAGTGATTCACGTATGTTTTTACATCTTGAGTTGATTAGTTCATTTTGTCTTCTTCGTAATATGGAGAACTTTCCTCTAAACGTCTAGGGTCAACTTGTCAAAGTTGAGGCTAGCTTTTATAGTGTGGGTGTATCACAAAGATCTAGGCTTTGTTGTACTAGTTTTCACCTTGGGTCTTTGAGTTACCTTACTCTCTTCTGATCTATACAATTTCAACATTACCAAAGGTTGAGTAAACTCATGAACCAGATCTTCTAAATTATGCATGGTTTCAAACCACCCTCCTTTTATAGTCTCATTGGTACCTTGGTTATTTGTATAAGAGAGAGCCAAAGCATACTTTTATTGGTTGCCAAACATTGGTCCAAAGTTAGTCAAACACATAGAATAGCTCTTTCTAAACATGACTCAAAGGTTCACTCATAGTGGGGCCTCGTATGACCTTAGTTATGAAGATGAGCAATTTTATGATGGTCAAGATAACCCCAATATTTTTGATGATATCCTCACAATAGTAGGATTTGAATATGATTATAACAAATATCAACCCCAAGAAGATCAAGATGAATCCCTTCTTAGATTGATAGAATCAGGTACTAGACTACCTTCTAATTTTTCTATAGAAAAATTGCATACCTTAGTTAGAGAAGGAGAACAATGATGGCAAGATCAAGATTTTGCACAAATAGATGTACCTTCTTCCTCTAACAAAGGAAAAGAAATACAAACAAAGTCAAAACCCACAAATCTAGATATTCTAGCTAAGATCAAGATAATAAGTCAATGATATGCAGATCAACTTATCATAGACTGAATAGACTCCCTAGTTGCCACTTAAATTCACAATAATGCTTAAAAATAACATGAAGATATGGTTGGAAGTACACAAGAAGTATTGGATGAGAACATTACCATAGTGGACCAAGGAAATCTAAATGAATAGTTAAAGTCATAAGAGACCTTACAAGATGTTCCATTTGATACGAAATATACATTTTTTAATCATCAAGAACCTCTTGTTACTTTACAAACTTAGAAACCCAAACATTCAGTTTGAATTGAGTAAATCCCTCAAGACAATTTGGCTAGTTCTTTTCAACCAACCCAAAGATTGGTAAATAAACATAGAAATTTCCAAAATCAACAAAGTGTGAAACAACCAAATTCGGGGAATGTTTTACAATCCAAGAATCAATGACCTATGTTCTCAACTCAAGCAATAAATCAGAACCAAATCATGGATCAAAAGGTATATGGTCCCTATAGATCCACCCAAAAATAGGGGCACATTCCACCCCAATAGCACCTTATCCAATACACAAATGTACCAAACATACAAGAATGGAACTCTATGAAGGAATTGTCCAAATATTGGAGATGAATAATAGAGTCAAAAAGTACAAATTCGATGAGATATGCCCATATCCATTTGATTTATCTATTCTCCAAAACCCCTTTCCACCTCATGTGAGGCACCCAAATTTGACAAATACAAAGGGAAAGGATATTCATGTGAACACATACAAGCATTCTTCATCTTATTTCAAGAGGTTTTTTATAGTAGCGAGTACTTACTATGACTATTTTTGTGAAGTTTAGTGGGACAAGCTCTTGATTGGCTACTTAAACTACCCAAGGGATTAGTTACAGATTGTAACGACTTATCAAAAAAATTCATTAGCCATTTCTCATATAACATAGAACATAAATTGACCATTGTTGACTTATGCAAAGCCAAGTAGCGTGATGGTGAAAGTTTTGTTGTATATCTACAAAGGTGGAGATCATTGGCAAGCCACTTTGAACATAATTTACCAGACAAATAGTTAGTTGATATCTTTGCACAGAATTTGCATCCTAAATTTACGCATAATCTACAATTAGCTTGTGCCAACTCATTTGAAGAAATGACTGACAAAGGAGTGAAAATTAAGAAGTCTCTTATTGCTAGAGGACTTGTCAAGATTTTTGCATAAATACAAGCATCTAATCAGACCAAATCACCAGCTCCTCAAATAGTTATGTAGGATAAGTCTAAAGGCTTTCACAAAAATAAGAACATGGTTGGAAATGGGGTGATAAAAATAAGACATGTACAAATGGTACAGGCTATGCCTTCTCCAAATGTACAATTAACTCCCTCAAATCCACTACCTACTTTGTAGAGACAACCTCCATGAAGAACATTTCATAATAATTTTAGAGTCTTTAGCAAGCTAGGAGAATCAGTTGAAACAATGCTACAAAAGCTCACTGTAGCTAATTTAATTATATGGCCAGTATCAAGGCCATTTCCTCAAGATCAATCAAAACCAGACTGATACAAAAAGAATGAATGGTGTAAATTTCATCATGTTGCTAGTCACGGTGCATATCATTGCATTCAATTACAGCATATTATTGAGGAATTTATTGAAAATGGTGAGCTAGAAATTAAGTTGGCCCCTAATCAAGACACAAATCAAGATATGGGAATCTACAAAGACCACTTTCCTTGACATGATCCACCACCACCAAGGAAAAATCAAAATGGTCACAATCAAGGATGGAGGTAGAATCAGAACCAACAATAAGGTCAAAATTGTAATGAGCATAATCGAGATCATAATGCCCACACTAATAATGTGGCTTATAACAATGTCCCTTACAACTATAATAACACTATGGGATGCATTTATACAACCCACATTACCACTATTACTATAACACCACATGGCCAATATCATGTTCCTCACAACACAAGACCCATCATTATAGGGTCAGCACCCTCTCCCCCTAGTAATACCATGTTGAGTTTGCATCATCATGTTGCTACTCCATTTGCACAAGTTACTAATCCTAAACAATATTATCATTCTTCTAATTATAAAGGCTCTTCGTTGACCCAAAATTGTCACAAAACTATTAATCACCCACAGGTCGCCATCCAAGGCCCTTTGTCTCACTCTTCTAATTATAATAACTCTTTGCCACCTCTAGGTTGTGCAGTCATAACTAGACACCCATAAGTTACCATTCAGGGCCCTTCACCCACTTCTTTCCATAAACCCAATGAGAACACTGTGCCAATGGTTTCAAAGCTAAATATTGTCCCAACAAAGACTAAACTAGTTCAATCCACAATTTAAAGTCCTTATATTATAACGGATCAATTAGATAAAACCCCTACATAAATTTCCATATCAGAACTCTTGCAGACATCTGATGTCCATAGAACCATCTTCAACAAACTTTTACAAGAGTCTATTGTGTCTAATGATATAAACCTTGATCAATTCCAAAACCTAGTTGGACATTTGTCTTCATTTTGACAAATCACATTTGATCAAAAGGACATGTCCACCCTTGGCCCAAACCACAATAACCCATTATACATTGAGATAATCATTATGGATCACAAGATCAAGTGTGTTCTTATAGATAATGGCTCAGAGTTGAACATCATATCTCTTAAATTGGTGTGATGATTGGGTTACATGGATAAAGACATTTAGCCAGAGACTATTATAATCAATACTTATTACAACACTAAGAGGGAGTCATTCAGTACAATTTGGTTTCCAATCATGGTTGGGTCTATTTCTTATCACACATTATTCCATATTGTTGATATTGAGCTTCCTTATAACATA
Organism: Torreya grandis; assembly: GCA_037957365.1. Lineage (NCBI taxonomy): Eukaryota > Viridiplantae > Streptophyta > Pinopsida > Cupressales > Taxaceae > Torreya > Torreya grandis. The sequence goes on along the minus strand of JARHVA010006369.1, from coordinate 745,710 downwards.
TTTCTTGGTCATCCTTGAATCCATGAAATATATGTAGTTCCATCTACTCTTCACCAATGCCTTAAGTTTCCCCATGATGGGATCAAGGTTACTATTCCCACTTATTAGTAGCCATACCAATATTTCAAACATCTTGAAGCAGAGTTTTGTAATTATAACTATTGCCCAGGTTCTAAATTTATTGCAAAGAAGAATAAAGCTATCATTTCTCATTCATCTCCATCTAATTATATAGACCCTAGTGATCTAGCCTCCACTTTAACTGGTCCATTTCCTATTTCTCTGGCCAAATAGGTGATTATTACAGACGTAGGCATTTCCACATACCATCTAAAATATGTCTTCCATATTGTACAATTACCAAAATCTCCTAAAAATTTTGGTAAGCCTAAAACTTCCCAGACTCTTAACAAACCCAATCAGATTTGGCAACCAAAGAAGAAGAAACCAAAACCTCCTATGGTTTTTGTGTCTATAATTTCACCAAAGAAAGATCAAGAGGCTTTTACTGAGGGAGATTAGTTATATTCAGAAGGCATTGCAGATTATTTTTAGAATCCAAAGTACCTTATCCCTAATAGGATAATGGATCATCTTGACTATACAGGGAAAGGTCTTGGCCCACAAGGGTAAGGAATTTTAGAACCTTTATCAGTTGGAGTTGTTAATTGGAATCATGGTCTTGGATTTAAACCACTAGAGGATGACCTCATAACATTTGGTAGTGACTCTTCTGAAGTGACTAGTAATGAGACTCCTAGTAATGACACAACATCCCATTATAGCCTTTTTGATGAGCTTGATAACTCAGATTTGTTTGATTCAAATGCCATATTGACCATAACACCCATTGGAGCTTCCTATCTTGAAGCAAAAACCCACCCTAGTGGTGCTTCCCTTCTTGAATTAGGACATTATATCTTTACCATTGGTGTTTCCCATCCTAAAGCAAACCCTCATTGTAACCTATGCCTTTTCCATCTTGAACTCATAGATTAGGATCAAAAAAAATTGGTCATATGCCTTGATGAGTTTTAAAATGAAGAATCAATTGCAGGATACATGGGCCTAAAAGATGCATTCCCCATTGGGGATCATAAGTGGGGTTTTGATTTTTCATTAAATTCTTCTACCTACTTTGGAGAGCAAGCAAACTTTCTTGGTCATAATAAAGAGCAAACATTGAGATTTTCAAGTGAAAACCTCTTTGAGGCACTTGTTGATCAGGGAAAAAGTAAAGAAAAAGATAAGCCTTTGAGTGAAAACCTGTTTTAGGTGCTCCTAGATGGCAAAGTTTGCTCATCCCCTCAGGATGTAGAAAGTCCACCTAGCCTAAGTTCCATAGCTAGTATAAGTATCTCTTCAGAACAACATCAAAAATTTGAGCATCTTACTCTTGAGTTTCTAGAGGTTTTTGCCAATTGGCCTTTACCTGAGAAGGCAGATTTTGACTCTTCATATTATCTAGGTCTTTAAGAAGGACAACAAGATGATATAGCAAAAAAAGAAGATCATGACCATACATTGCCTATAATTCTAGAAGATAGATCCACACTCCTTATGGATGGCACAATAGAAGTGAATTTGGGAACCCATGAGGATCCCAAAAATGTTTATCTTGTAGCTTCCCTTACTGAAGTAGAGTGTGAACATATTATATCCATTCTTAAGGATTATATGGGCATCTTTGCATGGGCATATTTTGACATGCCAGGCCTGGATCTAGATTTAGTTATGCATCACCTTGTTGTTCACCCTGATGTTAAACCAGTCAAGCAAAAGTTGAGAAATATGCATCCACACATCGCCCTTTTGGTTAAGGCTAAGTTGGAAAAGTTGTTAGGAGCCAATTTTATTAGACCACTAGACTACTCTAAATGGATTTCTAACATAGTGCCAGTAAGTACAAAGACCCTAGGCATATGTGTTTGTACATATTTTTGTGATATCAACAAAGCATGCCCCAAAGATGATTTTCCTCTACCCAACATTGACATGATTGTCGACTCAAATGTTGGGTATGAGATGCTATCCTTAATAAATGGATTTTTTAGTTACAATCAGATCAAGATAGCCCCTGAAGATCAGCATAAGACCACATTCACCACTCTATTGGGGACATTATGTTACCAAGTCATGCCATTTGGTTTGAAAAATGTTGGAGCCACATATCAGCATGTAATGACTATCATCTTCCATGACATGATGCATGACATTATCAAGGACTATGTTGATGATATACTAGCAAAATCAAGAACAAGAGTTAGACACCCTGACATTCTATGAAGAATATTTGAGAGGCTTCATGCATATAAATTCCATTTGAATCCTAAGAAATGTGTCTTTGGAGTCACATCAAGAAAATTTCTAGAGTTCATTGTATCACGAGGGATTGAGGTTGACCCTGCAAAGGTCACTGCTATTATGGAAATGCCTTCACTAAATAATATTAAATAGTTTTGAGGACTACAAGGAAAGGTACATTCTATACGTAGGTTCATTTCTCAATTGGTAGATAAGTGCCACCCATTTACTCATCTCTTAAAGAAAGGGGTAGCATTTCAGTGGGATGAAGATTTTCAGATAGCATTTGCAAAACTTAAAACATACTTGGCCAATCCATCAGTCATATGACCTACAACAGAAGGAAGCCCACTGCTTCTTTATATATCAACCATAGAATATGCATTGGGGGCACTTTTAGCTCAACATGATGATCATGGTAAGGAACACATGGTTTATTATTTAAGCCACACATTAATAGACTATGAACATAATTATATGCTAGAAGGCATGTTTAGATATTGTGTTTGCCACTCAAAAATTATGACATTATATGCTAAATAACAAAACTATTATTATCACTAAGGTAGATCCTCTCAAGTTCCTTTTATCTAAAATAGCTCTTCAAGGATGCATGGATAAATGGATTATGCTTCTCAATGAGTTTGATATTGAGTACCAGAATCAAAAAGCAATCAAAGGACAAGTTCTTATAGACCAACTTGTAGAAGCTCCTATTATGGCCACTCAACCCCTCAACTTTGACCTTCTAGATGATTCTATCATGACAATAGAACAAGCATTGCAAGAACCTAAATAGTGGACACTCTATTTTGATGGATCCTTCATATCTTGATGGTCTGGAGCTGGCATATTATTGATCACACCATAAGTGGATTTAATCCCCAAATCATTCCATATACAATTCAAGTGTACAAACAATATGGTTGAATATGAAGCATTGATTGTAAGGATCCATCTTGCCATACAATGGTACATTCAAAGCTCAAAGGTCTATGTAGATTTGTAGCTAATCATAAATCAGACAATTGATCAGTATCCAAATAAAAGATGATAAGCTTGTTCCTTACAAGCAAATTGTTGATAACCTTAAAACACTTTTTAAATCTCTATAGTTTGAGCAAGTTCTGTGAGTCAACAAGTCTATCAATGCCATGGCAACAATTAGTTCCATGATTCAAATACATGAAAGTGCTAAAGAGTATCAATTTTTGATTGAAAATCTTCTTCAGCCAACACATATTCTATCAGATTTAGAGATGATATGCACCATTATTGATCCTAATCCCTCACTTGAGTTACCATGGTACCAAGATTTTTATAACTATTTCCATAGTGGTGAAGCTTTTGGATTACTGAGCTTGTCTGTGTCTCTAGAACTTCTCTTCCACTTAGAATCCTCCCAAAATCCTAATGACATATGGGACACCTTAGAAAAGTTATTTGGGAAGCTTGATGAGATGAGAGGTCATGAGCTTGAAAACAAACTCATAAGTCTAAGTCCTAGCAACTTTGACACCTTACAGGGCTTCTTCACTAAGTTTAAGGCCCTTAGATTGCAATTGAAAGAGTGTGGGATAGAGAAGAAAGATGATCAACTCATTCTTTCTATTCTCGCAAAGTTAGGTCCAAGTTATTTTGTCTTTCCATGCCACAAAAGTGCCCTTGGCACTACATGGAAAATGCCTTCTTTGGATTCATTCATTGCCGACTTGACTAGGGAGCAAGATAAGCTAATTTAGATGGGCACAATGAAGTCTACTCAACCCCAAGCCTTGATAGCTGGAAATGGTAAGGATAAGACTTCAATAAATGAGAAGAAGAAAGAAAACACCAATCCTGCCAAAAACAACACTGAGACTTCCTCTTCCAATGCTAAACCTAAGAAGGAGAAGGTTAAGTGTGCCTATTGTAAAAAGAAAGGGCATGATGAACACAAATGCATGAAGAAACAAATAGATCACCTAACTCATCTTCCAGAGAAGAACAACATAGGTGTTCCTGAGTCCATCAAGTAGAATTCATCTACCCAAGATTCTACTAAGGCAAAAGGCAAGGGTAAGGAGAAAGAAAAGGGCAAGGCCCTTGTAGCAACTGCAGCTTCTACATCATCATGGGTCATTGATTCGGGTGCTTCTCACCACATAGGCTCTTCACTAGTTGAGTTTTCATCTTTAGAGCCTTGTAGCATGATTTCAATTAGTTTGGGTGATGACACATCAGTTTCCATTGCAGGGAGAGGGCTAATTGAAATGGAAGGAGGAACATTCAACAATGTTCTAAGTGTTCCTTCTCTTTCAACCAATCTCCTATCAGTATACCAAATCACTCGCATTGGTCGGGGCATGAGAGTTGAGTTTTCACCAAATTTAGTGTCTATCAAGGAGTTGCATAGTGATACTACAGTGGCAGTGGGTAGGGCAGATCACCAAGCCAGGTTATACACCTTCTCACATTTTGCATCAGATTCTTCTCCAACAGCATTGCTGACTCATTCAGATGGAGTTAGCAAATTATGGCATGAGTGGTTTGGCCACCTTAACTACTGCTACCTTGAGCAACTTTGCAAACATGACATGGTCATTGGCTTGCCTCGTGTCCAATTCTAAAAAGGATTTTATGAGGGGTGCTCTCTTGGGAAGCATCCCGAAGCAAAATTTGACAAAGGCAAAGCTTGGAGGGCTTCACAACCTTTGGAGTTAGTCCATAGTGATGTATTAGGACCCTTTCCCAAACCATCTTTCACAAGGGCCAAGTACATCCTCACTTTCATTAATGATTTCTCTAGGTACACTTGGATATATTTTCTCAAACAAAAGTCTGAACTATTTGAAAATTTTTTAGACTTCAAGGCTCTTGTTGAGAAATAGAGTGAGAAATCCATCAAGGTTCTTCAAACTGATAATGGAGGGGAGTATGTCAGCATCAGGTTTGAGCAATTTTTCACCACAGAGGGGATTGATTTGTAGTGCACAGTCACTTACAGTCCTTCACAGAATGGGGTTGCAAAATGCAAAAATAGGTTCTTAAAAGAGATGGGTAGCTGTATGATTCACTCTAAATCCCTAGCACCACAGCACTGGGCCGAAGCCATCAATTGTGATTGCTACATTCAGAACAGGGTTCCTCATAAAGCTTTGAAAGGGATAACACCCTTTGAAGCTTGGCATAAAAGGAAACCTGATGTTGAGCACCTCAGAGTTTTTGGATCCCCAACCATGGCCCGCATTTCGAAGAAGAAATGCAAAGCTATGGAATGTAAGTCCAAGCCTTGCATCTTTGTAAGATATATGGATGGTATTAAGGGATATCACCTTCTAGATCTAGTCACACATGAGTTGTTCATTGAGAGAAGTGTCCACTTTCAGGAGAGTCTTAGAGACTCAACACTTGACACTTCTTCTCCCTCATCAGATCTACTTCTTCATGATGATTCCTCATCAGATTCAGATCAGCCATAGCATGTTCTTAAGCCAGAGACATCTTCTTCCTCTTTGAGTTTAGACAGTGAGGACAGTGATGCAGTGTCATCCACCTCTAGTCAGTCAGACGATGAAGAGTTAACCCCTGACTCGCCCACTTTCGGGCCACTTTGGGCCAAACAGACACTTGAGATTACTGGCACTTGGGCAAGAGATCCCGCAAATGACAAACATATTAGGGGAGATTTTCAAAGAGATCCACATGCCTTCTTTGCTACAGTTTTAGATCCACAGACTTTTCAAGAGGCATCAAGGGTACCTGAGTGGGATAATGCTATGGAGGAAGAATATTCTTCCTTAATCAAAAATCACACTTGGGATTTGACTTCACTTCTTAAGGGAAGAAAGATGGTTTGATGTAGGTGGATATATCAGACCAAGTTTGTCACAGATGGGTCGGTTGATAAGTACAAGGCATGATTGGTCGCCAAGGGTTTCTCACAAGTGGCAGGCATTGATTACTCATAGACCTTTGCACCCATTACAAAGATGACTTCTATCTAACTCACCTTGGCTATTACCATAGCACATGGTTGGGATGTGCATCAGATGGATGTGAAGAGTGCCTTTCTTCATGGAGACCTAGAGGAAGAGATCTACATGGAGCAGCCACCAAGATTTGTTCAGGATTCTTCCTTAGTATGCAGACTTAGGAAATCTATCTATGGCCTCAAACAGGCCTCTCGGGCTTGGTATGCCAAGATGGATTCCTTCCTTTTCACAGCAGGTTTCACTAGGTGCCATTCTGATCCTAATGTCTACTTCTTGCGATAGGATGATTCACTTCTGATTTTGGTTCTATATGTTGATGACCTTTTGATCACTGGGAGTTCTTCATCGGCTATTGCAGTGGTGAAGGCATCTCTTCAAGATAGATTTGACATGACAGACTTGGGTTTGTTGCACTACTTCCTTGGCATCGAGATCTCATAGTCAGATTCAGGGATTTCTATTACACAGCCTAAGTATGCTCTCGACTTAATGGCTCAGTTTCACATGGCTGATTGCAAGCCATCTCTGACTCCCTTTCTATTAGAAGTCAAGCTTGAGACTGATTGTTCTTCACCATTGGTTGATGCCACTCAGTATCAACAACTTGTTGGTAGTCTCATCTACTTGACTCACACTAGGCCCAACATTTCATATACAGTGGGACTTGTCTCCAGATTTATGCAGGAACCCCATGAGCTACATTGGAAAATAGTTAAGAGGATCTTGCATTACATATAGGGTTCACATAGATATGGGATTCATTATAGATTTGGCACAGAGGTTGACTTAGTTGGATATACAGATTCAGACTGGGCTGGTAATTCACAAACTCAAAAGTCCACTTTTGGTTACAGTTTCTCTCTAGGTTCTGGTCTTATCAGTTGGTCTAGCAAGAAGCAGAATGCTATTGCTATATCATCCATAGATGCAGAGTATAGGGGAGCTGTTAATGTAGCTATTGAGGCTATTTGGCTTCAAGGGATTCTTTCTCAGTTTGGCATTCCTATCAGGCAACCCACCATCATTTATTGTGACAATCAAAGTATGATACAGATTTTCAAGAATCTAGTTTAGCACCAACAGACCAAGCACATAGAGATTCACATGCATTTCATTCGGGAGCTTATTCATAGTCAGGTCATTGACTTAATCTTTTGCCAGTCTTCAGAGTAGGTTGCAGACATCTTCACCAAACCTTTCATCGAGAGCAAGTTCATTCATCTACGAGCTCTTCTTGGGGTGCGGTCTACATCTGCAGTAGCATCATCTTCAAGGGGGCCTTCTAGCCTCTTCATTTATTTTATATCTCTCTTTTGGGGGGGGGGGGGGTTCCTACGAGTTTTCTCCTTTTCTCTATCTTATGGGAGATTGCTTTTGTACATGGGTACCTCATTAGGCTTAGTTGTCGGGACCCATTTTATATATTTCCACACTTCCCACCTAAGTTGCACTTATGGGGGGTATTAGTGTAGGTTTTTATTTTTCTCTATTTATTAATTAGGGAAATTGTATTTCTTGTGCATACATGGAGTTTTCCTACATTTTTGGGATAGGCTAGCTTATGTGGAAGTGTGTGTCATAGGTGTCATAAGAATGTCATAAGTAACTCCCTTGATGGGAGTTACTTCTCTATTCTTAGCACCTTGTCACCACCTTTCATGGAGGAGTTACATTCTATTCTTGGGGTGCCTTGTCCACCTTTTGTGGAGGAGTTACTTTCGTACTCTCCTATTTGTAGTCCTCACTTTGGCCATTCCATGCTAATCAGATTTTGGTTTTCTCCATTTTGTCTTGTGCAATTTCTCTTATTGTGTTATTTTCAAATTGCTTTAGCATCTATGTGGTGTGCACTTGCTTCAACTTGTGTGATCACGTCTCCATTGCACTTGCATTATCCAGATTCTGGCAACAACTCCAATATGAACATTTGTCTTTAAACCACACTAAATTGGTTTGTGTTTATGTGTGTTTATTTGAGTTTTCTTGGTGTTTTTTTGTGTTTTATTGGTGTTTTTTTGTTCTTTCACACCTCTCCTTTTATTTCTTCTCCTCTCTTTTTGTTACTTCTTGTCCATTCTTGGTCTTGTGTTTTTTTGTCTTATTTTTCTGTTTGATTTTGTTTCTCTTTTGTGTTCAAAGAATGCTTTGATGGTCCATATGGATCTTGATTATTCATATCTTGGTCTCATGTCATTAATATGTTCTTGCCTTTTATTTTTAAACATTTTTGTTCCTACTTAAGTCTTGATAGATCATATCTTGATTTCAAGTTAGGTTCATAAATGTTTGTCTTTTTCTTTGTTTTTGGTTTTTTGTTTAAATGTAAATCATTGTAACTCTAGTTTTAGTCATTGTTTTACCATTATCCTTAGTTATAGATATTCACATTTGAACTAGCTCCATGTAATTGGAATATTATGTCATTCTAAGTTATTCATACTTATGATGCCTAATTTCTTTTTCTATAACAAGCACTTTGTGCTTAGGTCTCAACGTCTTAATGTCAACATCAGCTCCGATGAACAATTCTCAAGAACACTTTGTAAAACCTAGGCTTATTATATGGAATTAGGATTATAGGTAGAAATGCATTTTAGGATTCTTGGTCTATGCTTAGATGTGCATCTCTTTGCATACATTGTAATTCTAATCAATTCTTGGTCATTTTTCATCATTCCATTCTCTCCCAAACTTGGGTGAACTGCATTGGCCTGAAGTTCATCTTGGAACATGAGTCTATGGAACTATGTAAGCAACACTCAATTCCTATTGATGTTAGCTTGGCTATCTCCATTCTTCTTTTCATCTCTCTCATCACTTTTTGCATTCTCATATGCTTGGCTTTGTATGGCTTTCTAAGCCATTACACCATCACATGTACATTTGTGCCCACTCACTTTAACCTATTTTTTGGGTTATATCCTTGAGCTATTTTACTAGAAAATTAGCCATGTTGGAGCACATAATCTGAACCACATCTGAATCAAATCATCTCTACAAATGCAAACCATTCTTTATTCTTTATCAATGATCAAGATTCTCCCTACTGGGGCACAACTATTTTATCACAATCAAATATGTTCTATTGGGCACTTCTTATTATATTCTCTTTAGAGACCCTGTTCTAGTGGTGCTTCCCTTCTTGAAGAATAACATTCTCTCTTTTCCTCTAATTCCAAGCTCTCCACATTAATGCCCATGATGGCAATATTTTAGTGTGTAACTTGTCTCAGGATTGATCAATGTCATAAGCATGCAACTTGTACTCTCAAATTGGGTACATTTATAGTGTGTCCCTTACAATTATGGATTGTATCTTTCCCATTCCCCCCATATCTAGGGCCTATTATACCTCTCATTATATTTTGATCATTTATGGTAATCATGTGTGCAAGCATTACCTCATTTGGATGTGATCTATTCCATGGGTTAATCTCTCACATTCTCTCTTTTTTTGAGAGTCCGTCATTTTCTTCCATCCTAGTATGTCCTCTCAAGGAGGAATCATGGGTTTGTTCCAATTTATTCTCAAACAAATCTTTTCTTTTAAAATATGTTGCTTCATTTGAATGTCTTGATATGCCTTCTCAAACAAGGGCAAAATGTAGACATCCAATTCCTAACACCATTTGTGTTGAAATTATCAATCTTACTCAAATTGCACTCAAATGCACATTTTAGGTCAAAATCCATAAAACATCCTAAATGGTTTGAACTTGTAGTTTACAAGTGTTAATTTAGGTCAAAGTATCCCTAAATAGGGTCATACATTTTATGGGCCAGCTAACTTTTATCAGATCATTTCAAGTCAAAATTACTATTTCACCATTTAGTGCCCTAGATCACTCTTTTCTTCTAATTCGTTGGTACACATCATGTACCTTTGTTTATTTTTTATTGGAAACATCCTAAATGGGAATATGATTCCAATGCATCTAGTGTCACCTTCTGATTCTTTTTGAGTCAAATTATGACCCAATAATATGACAATCTGACTATTTTGATTAATTGAGGACCAATTTTCAAATAATTGCATAAATGTTGATTAACCTTGTTTAAGGCTAATTAATCCAAATCAAGAGCTTAAGTGGATTTTCCATTAGATTTGTTGAATATTTCTTTTTAAAAATTGATTCTTATTATCTACATCACTTAGTGACATCATCTATGGGATGGCATCCATCAAGCCATAAGTGCATAAAATATCAGGATTATGGGTCACCCATGCTTCTTCAATGCCTTCCATGCCTCTTTAATGCTTATTTATCTTGAGTATATTTATGGATTTAATTCTAACTATTAGGGTTATTCATGGCCACACATCTCAATCTTGAGATGGACGATCATGGTTGATCCTAACCAATCTCAAAAATCTATAAATAGAGAGGCCATGAATATCATTTATAAGTTATTTTGGTGCAAGGTTATTATGCTCAAATATCTTTAAAGTTTGAATATTAAAAATTTATAATGTTAATTTGTTTCCATGAAGCTTCATTGATAGGTTAGTTTAGTTATTTACAATCAAGAGCCTAGGTTTTATGGAGTGGTCTTAAGGCATTGGAGAAGCTTACCACCATTGTTGACAAAGACAAGGATGTTTGATCAAGGGAGAACCTATTTTTGAGCCACATGGGTATGGTGAATCCATTTGGGAAGGTAATATGGTGTTGCTTTCTTTCATTTGTTTTTTTTATCCTTTGTAATTCCCATAAGAATAGATAGGTTTCGTTAGTTACTTCTTTATGCATGTTTCATTATTTATGGACTAATGCTTGACTAACTTGCTTTGTAATCCTCTCTACAGCATTAAGGTAACTATTCTTAGTCAGAAACCTAGGCATAAGAATGCTATGGAAATGTTTTCATTGTTAAGCACACGATAAATATCAATAAGTGATTCACCCATCATATCTAATTCTTTTCAATTTGAAATGTGCCCCTACTCAAAACATTTTCAAAATGGGGTATGTTGGACCCAACAAATAAATAAAACATTACCTATACAAGAGGAACTTACTCCAAAGTTATGTCATTACCCAAAAAATAAAATCCCATTGTAAGCAATATGTCATCTCCAATAAAAGAGTTACCTAAAGTAATTTTACCTAAAAACTAAGTTCCTAAATGTATAATTCAAAAGAATAATATTATAATGGGCCAACTACAAATTATATTTTTTTCTTTTAGCCTTTTATCATTATCCCTCACATAGATGGAAATAAATGCAATAATATCATGGTTGATGAAACTTATGAACTTAATGTATGTAGTCTTACTTTTCCAAAATCTCTTGGATACAGGATTGAACACTTGATTAAGACTACTTTACCTCAACCACTCACAATAGGATCCATTCAATTACCTATAATCCTTGGTCCTAAATGTTCTCTAATTATATTCCACATTGACATTACTTTATCTCAATATAATTTTATATTAGGAAATTCTTGGATAAGAACAATTAATGCAAAAATTGATACAAATCATAATCATATTGCCTCTTATTTTCAAGGCACACCTATTCACTTTTTATGAAATAAAATAGCTAAAAATGAAGAACATCTACTTAACCAAGAAAATAATAATAATAATAATATAAAAGAGCCATCAGAATATAATGCATCATCTAATGTAACAAAAAAATATGGGTAAGTTAGTTACACTTATCCCACACCTATAAATGCATAGGACGATATTGATTGGAACATGTCTCAATTAGTAGGATCAAATGAAGATTATGATGATTTATATGACTATACACACATTAGTCATGAGGAACTCATAAAGTAACCTATGGGTACCCTACCATATCAACCACACAAAATAGATAATATCATTAGATAGTGTTATCATAGTATAACAAGGGCTTCAACATTTTATCTTACAAATCAATATTATATACTTATGATAAAAAAATTCAAAACTAGATCCAGTGACACTATGGTGGCATTTATTTTTGTGCCCGACATTGATTATTTTTCTACTTGATTGAGTACTCATTTTTATTGGATTTGCGATATTGCGTAATTTATTTCCACTTGGGTTTACCTATTACCTTTATTTATTCTTCCTCCTGAGAGGGTTCTTTTTTGGATTTTACTAGTCTATTTTCACTTTGTGCGCACATATTATTTCTTGATGTACCTTTCCTTGATTTTTTTCCACATGTCCTTAGAACCTTTATTCAAAATGATCTATAAGGTATAAATATATTCTTGCACTACTATGATATTCATCATACATATGATTATATGTTTACATCTTATACTACATTCCATCCATACCACATGATTATCCCTCATTGACAGTATCTTATGACTTGGAGCCACACTACATATGTGTCTTACTTTACTAGATTGATGGTACCTTATTCATCGTACACCTTATACACCTTTTCATAATATTTTTATCATACTTGATATATATGACTCATATATGCCGCCACAATGGGTAACCCTTTACTAGAAAACAACAAAAACATTACAAACTACAAAAATTGAAAACATTGATTTATACATGATAACATATTCCCCTATACTAGATATTTCATATTCATTATTTACAAATGTTTCTCATGGTATTTCTTTGAGTGGGTTTTATTCATATATATAGCTTACATGATAATCAACTTTCAGATATTACATGATTACTATTTACCCACACCTTGGAGGGGCATACTCATAAGCAACATGTCCTATCTTGGAGGAATTGGCATACAATGTATTTTCATGGTGATATATTTATTTACTTTTCCTTTTATTTTATTTAGTTAGGTTACATTGATTACTACATATCTTGATAGTAGTTATATCTTATATATCACATGGATATCTACATTACGATTGTTATATGGTTACATTAATTATTGTGTGTGAATGTTTGTATGTGTTTGCTTATTGGTGTGGCCTTGTCTATAGAAGATCCTCTTG